>ML332564.1:0-12887 GCA_005239505.1 Nicotiana paniculata | reverse complement strand
TTTTGTCACAAGGATATATATATATATATATATATATATATATATATATATATATATAGCTTTCCTTGTGACAAAACATAACAACACAGTATAACAACTCGCACCATATGTACTCGTATGCCACAATGTTTCTTAAAATGATTCCCATACCACAATCACACATAGCCCTCGACTCAACAGCACTAAGTACAACAATAACAACAACATGGGAGTACGGCATGTAAATCGACAGAAGAATTTCTAAATACAAAGACTGTAAGAATGAGCTCACAATGAAAGACATAACAAGTAATAATGGTTTCAAACAAGAATAATTCAACAATGAGAGAGATGGTTTATAACAATGTTATCAAATAAGAATAACTCAATAATAGGAGAGATAATATGTAACAGTGACTTCGATAAGGACAAGTCAACCATGAAAGAGATAGAAATAGCTTCAATTAAGGCATATAAGAGTATATTTGACAACAAAGATAGAACATGAACCAATCAACTTCAAATAAGACACGTAAAGCTAAATTTAGCAATGGAGGATATAACATGATGAGACAACTTCACTTTAATGTACATGAGAACCTAAGAGTCTAAGTCGGTCCAATTTCCACATAAGTCGTGTACACACTCGTCACCCAATGTACATGTCTTTTACGTATACAAACAAACCAATCTCTACGCGGTAGTTTCCCCCACACAATATTAGGCAAGATACTTACCTCAAAATCCCTCAATAATTTTCAAAAATAACCTTTTCTTTATAATTCACTTTCGCTCGGCACAAATCTAACCAAAATTGACTTAATAACATCAAATAATGCAAGAGAAATTAATTCCAATGAATAAAGTTATGATCACTACACAATTTCTCAAAAGATAACAAAATTCAACCCCCGGATAAAATCCGGATCCAATAGTAGATTTTAACTATCCATGATCCCACGAGTTCAGATATGTAATTAGTTTCAAAATCCAAGTCCAAATCAACTCTCAAAACTCAAATTCTTATTTTTCAAAAACTTGACAAAAGTTTCACAAGTTTTTACTTTGATTCACATGATTTTGATGTTAAAATCTAAGATATATTGATGAAATATGATTAGAAATACATTAGAATCACTTAACCAAAGTTTGTAGATGAAAACCCTGTTCAAAATTCTAGAGTTCAAAAATATGAAAATGAGACTAAAAATTCCGTCCCTCAGCTTTTTGTCCAATCGCAGGTGTCGCAAATGAGACCTGGGATTTGAAAATGCAAAGAAACCATCGCTAAAGAAAAGGCTCTCACACCCCTAATGTCATTGCAAATGCGACGATTAGCTCGCAATTGCAAACGGTGGACTTCCGCAAAAGCGGTCAAAGTGATCGCAAGTGCGACCAATGCCCAGCCCAAGCCAGTATCACAAATGTGATGGAGACTTTGCAAATGCGAACTCTTCAGGCCATAGTGCTCTTCGCAAATGCGATGAAGAAGCCCGAAAATGAGATAGTCGCAAATGCGACATATTTCTTGAAAATGCGAGATCTGAGCACCAACAAAGATCTGAACCTCCTATGAACTCTCGGGAACGCATCCGAGCTCTCGGGGCTCCAAATCAAACATCAACACAAGTCTAGAAAGTATAATAATAACTCGCTCGCACGATCAAATCATCAAAGTAATATCCGAAATCAAGAATCGGCCTCAAAACACATGAATTCAACATGAAACTCAAGAACTTTTAAAAAACACAACCGCACGTTCGATTCCTATCAAATCAGCTCGGAATGACGCCAAACTTTGCGGATTAGTTCCAAATGACAAAATGGACCTATTCCAAGCCCCGAATCAGAATCCAAACACAATAGCTATGAAGTTAACCTCAAACTTATCTAAATTCTAAGCCTTTAAATTGCCAGCTTTCGGCAAAACAACACAAATCAACCTACGGCCTTCGAAATTGATTCAGGGCATATGTCCAAGTCCAAAATCATGATATGAACCTGTAGGAGCCATCAAAACACCTCTACGGGGGTCATTTTCACAAAAAGCCAAACCTGCGCCAACATTTTCAAGTTAAACTTCTAAAGTGAGAATCACTCATCCAAATTCATCCCGAAACATCCGAAGTTCAAATCCAATCATGCATGCAAGTTTTAATACATAACATGAAGTCATTCAAGACCTGGAACAACTAAACGGAACCTTAAAGCTTAAAATGACCGGTCAGGTAGTATAAGTCCGCACATTTCATTCCGGTGGCGGCCACCTATTCTTCAGAGATTTTAGCTCAAATTTACATTCAGGAGATTATCCACCTGCACGACGTTCCCATGTCCATCATTTCTGATTTGGGCACAAAGTTCACATTGCTGTTTTGGAGAGCCGTGCAGCGTGAGTTGGGTGCGCAGGTCGAGCTAAGCACAACGTTTCATTCTCAGACGGACGGACAGTCTGAGTGCACCATTCAGATCTTAGAGGATATGTTACGTGCTTGTGTTATGGATTTTGAAGGTCATGGGACCGGTTCTTACCTCTTGCAGAGTTGGCCTACAACAACAACAATCAATCGAATATAATAACAATAATATAGTACTTATAGGCTTATATATAACTAGATGAGGCATGCCCGTGCTAAAAGCATGTGCCCGATATATTAGGTGGTCAGCATTTTTCTGTGTTTTGGTACCAGTAGAAATAGTGCTCCATATTAGAATTAAGATACATAACCAAAACCAAGTAATTTTTTCATGAAATGCATAATAGGACAATACTCTTTTCAATAACCTAAGAACACCATTAGGCTATTCAGTTTGTATCTTGTGGTACACATACATTTAATCTATTATGTGCCCAGCTAACAGTAAGCTCTTGCCGTTCCAAAAACAACAGCACAGTTGAAGTTCATACTACCTCACTTCCAATCTACTGAGACCATTACATTTCCTTACATGGTTCCATGGATCCTTCTTTTGATCAGAATTTAGTAGTTGTATGAGAAGAAGAAGCTTAAAAGCAAGTAGTAGCATTTCTCAATGCTTTTGCATTTCTTTTTGCAAATGTTCCTTTTCTCCCGTGGAGTTACTGACTTGTCTACGTTATTGCTTCAGATTTCTTGACAACTACGGCCATTGTAACGCTATGAGAGCTAGCTTGAGTATGATTAACCAAAGAGATCATACTAATATTTTAGCCTACAGAGATCACTGAGATACTAATATTTTCTTAACCAAAGAAAAATTCCTTAATAACCAAATAAAGATGAAATGTTAAACCCAAATACATAATTATAGTACAAATCAGGATTCCAAGCAAAGAATCATATCTCAATTGTAGGTACTTAAGGGGACTCACATTTTGTTCTTTTCTATAAATGTTCACGTCAAAATTATGTAGTAGAACAAATACAGTTGCAAGGAGCAACCAAAGAAAAGAAAAGGCAGAAAGAAGAGAAGGGATAAAAGGGGGAAACAACCAATTAAGATCAAATGAGAAAGGTAAATTAACGTACTCATTTTGAAGCACGAATCCAAAAACAAATTGACAATTTTGAGTTGAATGAATCGCTGAGCTTTAGGTTAGAGCTCTTGTTTTATTTTTGGTATAAAGTTCCACTACCTAAAAAATTCAGATTCTTATTCGTCAATTCTTCAAAATCTATCACATGCAGGAATAAATCAGAGTAACTCAATAAGAGGCTACCCAAGAAAAGAAGAAATTAATAAATTCCCAATAAATGAAGAGGGAAGGAAAAATACCCAGCAAGTTACGTTGTATTACAAATAAAGTCTAATAAACCACAAAAAAACACGTAGAAAGAGAATAATTACTATGTAAACCTAGAAAAAATAAATCTTTTTAAAACATAGATTGAGATACCAAACGACAGAAGAAGGAAGCAGAACAAGAAAATAACAAGCATGGAAATACCTTAGGATGAAATAGTATGCAAATTAAACCTAGGAAAATTAACTTATGAAAAGAGAGAAATTGAGCAAGATCTTCTGATAGAGATTGACTGAAGTGGTTGTGTTGGAAGAACGGAGCAAATAGTGGAAGCTGCTTTGGTTTTGCTTAAGGAAAAGCTAAAGAAGGGGCACTGCATTTTTTTTCTATTAATTAATTAACTGTAGATATAATATTAAGATACTTTCTTTACTTTTTAGTTATCATACTTGAAGTATGAATTAATAGTATATAGAATTATACCTAAATAAAGATATATTATTACCTTAAATTTATAATTTAAGGTGTAGAATATTAAGGTTTAGTGTAAGTGTAAGCTTGAATTAAGAAACGGTTTGGATTGGACCTCAACTAGAATTATTGATATTGTTAATTAATATTTTGCATAAATTAAGGCCATTAGAGGCCGTTTGGTTGGTGTTCTAGGCGTTGCAAGGTTGGAAACTTCCTGTTAGCAAGGTAAGCGAGACATCAAGCTTTGATTCTTGTTTTTTCGAAACCCGTTTTGAAAGTACGTTTGTCTGCCTGGACCATATGTTGGGACGATCGTGCGTTTAGCAGAATCGGTAGTTTTTGACTAGTCACAAATATATATTATTTTGTAAAAGCTCAAATTATTTAATAAGTGATTTGTGGTATGTTGTGATGTGGCGTAGCCTTGTGCTATGGCGTTGGAGCGTTAGAAACTATTTCTTCGCTGTCGTAATATATTTGGGGCATTTTGTATGCCGCCATGGTAGATTTCGAGCATTGTGTATGCTACCATGGACTCGTTGGGTTGTTTGGTTAATTTGATGAACTGTCATTTATGACAAGTTCTTAATGTAGATTTTGATGAGATATATATCATTGTTGAATAATTGTTTGAATCTTATAGAGTAATTATATGGTAAAGAACATATGTGCATATTATTTCCGTGTTCGTTGTGTGTTTGTATTTTCTAACACTTATTCCCGAGTATTCAGAGTGGCGTGTCAAGGACCTTATTGGGTTATATTTACGTATAACTCACTCCCTAACTGCATGTCCATGCATATACTATAGCCGAGGACGAGACTAGTGGCTGAAGAGTACGTGAGAGAATTTTATTGATGAGGTAAACTGCCACATTGTTCGTGGAGGCCGTTCTTCAGATTTACTTATTTCATGTTTTTTTTCTTTTTTGGTTTACATGCCCGACAATCAAACTCATATAACTCTATTAGATGCTCCATGGTCTTAGTATGGAACTTGGGTTAGAGAATTATTAGTTATTAGATTTTATAAATAATTTATGGTTTTAGTCTGATAATTATTTCGTATTTAATAATTTTTAATGTGTTTGGACTTGTACGTATTTCTCTTAACGCATATATAAAGGTTAAGAGTACAGGAATTGGTTCGCCTGGCGAGTGGTATTAGCTGGGTGTCAGCCACGTCTAGGGGTAGTTTGGGACGTGACAGAGGCGATGTTGTTTGCCGATTAGTTGGTTTGAGCCCGGAAAGGCTAGGTTGTTGGGCACCGATTAAGTCCATGATGTTGTGGAAAAGGTTAAGTTGATTCAGGATCGACTCCGTACAGCTCAGAACAGGAGAGTTATGTGGAACGGAAGGTTCTAGATGTAGCTTATATGGTGGGAGAGAGAGTTTTGCTCAGAGTTTTTCCTATGAAGGGTGTGATGCGGTTTGGGAGGAAGGGCAAGTTGAGCCCTAGGTATATTGGGCCATTCGAGATTTTAGAGAGAGTTGGGGAGGTTTCCTATGAGCTTGCATTGCCTTCTAACCTATCTGCAATACATCCGATATTCCATGTTTTCATGCTCCAGAAGTATGAGGAGAACTCGCATGTTTTGGACTCTAGCACGGTTCAGCTTGATGAGAATTTAGCATATTAGGAGGAGCCGGTGGCTATTCTAGCCCGTCAAGTTCGACAATTGAGGTCTACGAGTTTTTCTTCAGTGAAAGTGAAATAGAAGGGTCAGCCGATCGAGGCAGCTACATGAGATTCTGAGTCTGATATGCGGAGCAGATACCCACACCTTTTCACCCGTCAAGGTACATTACTATGTCCGTTCGAGGACAAACGTTTCCTTTAGAGGTGGAGAATATGACAACTCGATAGGTTGTTTTGAGTACTAACCCTTATTTTCGTATTTCAAAACCTCTATTAGCGCCATTTAATATTTCTTGATCTATGTGCGTGGTTCATATCTCTTTTCTCGATATGATTCAGACACTTAATTGTGATTTTAGTTGTTCTTGAGTTTTCCAATGAAATTTCATGTGTTTTCAGGGTTGATTCGTAGTTTTTGATATTATTTTGGTGATTTGATTGTGCGAGCGAGTTCATATGATGATATTATACTTGTATGCATATTTAGTTTGGAGCTCAAGGGACTCGGGTGAGTTTCGGACGCGTTTCGGGTGAGTTTGTATTACGACCCAAAATTCAAGCAGTCGTGATGGCACCTAACTCAACCCGCTAGGTAAGCTAGTTAACAATAAACTAGTTCAAATGAGATTCATTAAGAGAAGAAAATACAACTGAACCTTTATACAAAGAATTTCCAAGGATTGGTAATAAAAATCATGAGCTCCTAAGATTTAGAGTTTGCAAAGCTAGTATGAAATAAATACATCATCTGTTTGAAATATACATGAACTGACTAAAAATTCTAAATTTACCAAGAACAAGAGTCAGCTATGACTGGAATGCAGATACATCTTCAAATCCAGCTCCCGCCATACCCAGCAACATCAACATCCAACATCTGCACGCAAGGTGCAGAAGTGTAGTATGAGTACAACCGACTCCATATACCCAATAAGTAACAAACCTAACATTAGGTTGAATGCAGTGACGAGCTTGGACAAAGGTCAGAGCCCGACACTAATAGCTAAGAACAGTTCGTAACAATGTAAGAAAAGCAGTACAATCAATGACTCAAAAATATGTTGCTCAGATCGTTCACAGTTACAGAAAAATAGTCACGCTTCTGAAGTATAATAGTAAAATCCAAATCTTTCACTGAAAACACCAAAGCATGAGTAAGTCAGAAAAACTGTGATTTTTTCCAAAACCTTTCAACAATAAATAAGATGTTTCATTATTAGATAGCATGAGTAAAGTACTTATCTATGCCTACATGTCAGTGTGCACGTGAAATCATGAATGTCACCAAAATCGGGTAGCATGAGGAAATGCATCTCTATGCATGTATGTCAAGTATGCATGTCAAATGCAATGCATCACAATAATGAACTCGTGTACTCACACTCTCAGAATACTCAATATCATTGTCTCACACTTACCACTCATCACGCTCAATCACTCAACACACTCAGTCACTCAGCACTATACAGGGCAGATCCATCCCAAACACTAATAAATCCTGCTGATGCGTGCAGCCCGATCCCATAGTGAATAACTAACAACTGCGCTCATTGTGGGTATGCAGACTCCGGAGGGGTAGATCCAGCCCAATCTATATAATAAGCCAATCATGGCATGAATCAATAAATCCTACTGCGACGTGCAACCTGATCCCATAAATACCACTCACAAACAGGCTTTCGGTCTCACTCAATCATCAATCTCTCCCATCTCTCGGGCTCACAAGTCATGAAGATAAGCCGAAAAATGATGATGTGATGTATCAATAAATAGAAATAGAGACTGGGATATGATATGCAAATGAATGAGTATGACTGAGTATGTCACCGTAATTTAAGCAAATAACTTCACAACAGATATGACCTCAGTGGGTCCCAATAAAATAAACATAAAGCCTAAACATGGTTTCTAAGATGGACCAACTCAATTACTCTAACACGTATAAATATCTTGGATAAAAACAAGATTAGGTAACTACATAGTACCACAGAAACAACCGAGTCATAATTCACACAGTGCACACTCACACGCCTGTTACCTAGCATGTGCGTCACATCAACACCAAACACATATCACGTATATTCAGGGGTTCATAACGTTAGCACCAAGTTTAGAAATTACTTACTTCGGACAAGGTGAATCCAATACTGAGCAAGACAAACAATACTCTAGAAACGCCATCCCGCGCATACCGACCTCCAAACGGCTCAAAACTAGCCAAAAGCAACTCAAATACATCAAATAATGCATAAGGAAACAATTTCAAATGATAAAGGCCGAATCTTTAATCAAAAATCCAAAGTCAACCAAAAAGTCAAACCCGGGCTCGCACATCGAAACTCGACAAAACACACAAAAACCAACAACCCATTGAATTGCGAGTTCAACCATACTAGTTTCACTCGAATTCGACTCCGAATCGATGTTCAAAACTATAAAATTCACTTTATGAAACTTTAGACAAAAATCCCCAATTTCTCTTTTGAAATCATCAACCAAATGTCAAAAATGAGAATAGATTCATGAAATATAATCAAAATCGAGTAGAGAACACTTACCCAGTGCATATAGTGAAAATCCTTTCAAAAAAAGCCCAAATCCGAGTTCCCTAGCTCCCAAAATGTTGAAATGAGCCTAATAAAAACACTAATGTGGTTACTAAAATTCTAAATTTGGTCTCTAAAGGTACCGAATCTGGTCGCTAAAGGTACCAAATCTGGTCGCTAAAGGTGTGCACCAGAACTTGCTTGCACCAGCAATTTATTTTTCACTAAAAATACTCTAACTCCCTCATACGAACTCGGAATTCGACGATTCTTGCTCCTATGAGTCACAAAAAAATACAAACCTAATCGTTCAGTTGAAACTTAATTCAGAGGTCATTTTCTTAATGCAATACCAACTTCTCTCGTTAAATAATTAACTCATGCTTCGTAGTAAAAATCCAATCACGATTTAGTAAAATTAGACCAAGCATTCCAGATCATATCTATAAATCATTATCGAACTCCCGAAAGTCTCAAAATCAATTTTCGATCTCTAGAACTAAAAATGGACATTTGGACCATTATATGCTTATGCTCAGAATAATGCCAAAACACCAAACACGTTAAAAACCCATCTGAAACTCACCCGAGCCCCACATGATCCCAATTAAATATACCAACAAGTCCCAAAATATGATACGGACTTGCTCGAGTGATCAAAACACAAAAATAACATCAAAACTATGCATCGCAACAAATTCAAGCTTTATAAAATCAAAACTTTTAAATTATTAATGAAAAACATGCCTACGCACCTCGGGATAACTTCGAATTGTGCACACAAGTCATAAATATTATTACAAAGTTGCTCGAACTCTTGGAATCCAAATCGGGACCTGGTATAAACAAAAATCCAATTATGGCCGAATTTTGGAATTCAAAGCTCTTCAAAGTTAACAATTTCGGAAAATTATGCCAAATCACTCTGGGACATCTAATTTAAAATCCAGGCATACGCCCGAGTCTGAAATCACCATATGAAGATAACAGAACCATCAAAAATCCATTCCGGGGTCAAATACTCAAATTGAAACTTAGTCAACTCTTCCAACTTAAAGCTTCCTAGTTGAGAATCATTCTTCCAAATAAATTTCGAATCATCTGAAAACCCAAAACAGATGCTTCACACATGTCATAATACATCATACGAAGCTATTTGGGACTTCAAATAGATGAACGTAGTGCAAATGCTCCAAAAGACTGATCGGATCATTACAGTTTGGTTGAAGTTTTAACAGTTGGTGCATTTATGTTTTTCTGGTGTTCAGTTGCAGATCTAGCAATTGTGAGGTCTCGCAATTGCGAGCCTCACTTTTGCGAACAATAGTTCGCATTCGTGAGCATGGGCTGGGGGATGGGATTTCGCAATTGCAAAGAAGGAGTCACATTTGAAATAGATTATTTGTTCGCATTTGTGACACTGGCATCACAATTGCAATGTAGTGTTAAGTTGGGTATCTTCGCATTTGCGAAGAATTTGTCCGCATTTGTGAAGGTGGAGAAGTTCGCATTTGCGACATCTGAGCTTATGAGGCAGGGCTTGCTTTTTCGACCTTTGGTCTCGCATTACTGATGCTCGCAATTGCGAACAAGACTTCGTGATTGCGACATAAAAAAAGGTAAAAATCGGGACTTAGCTCATTTTACACCATTTCTCAACCCTAAACACTCTAGAGGTGATTTTTCAAGAGAATTTTCTCCCTAAAATCATTGGTAAGCAACTTTAATCTATTTGTTTTAGTTACCCTTTATTTTTATGTGTTTTCAACATCAAATCTAGAATTTTCATGGTAGAAATAAGGGATTTGGGTAGAAATTGAGTATTTTGTAAAATTAAGATTTAGACCATAAATTGAGGCTGGATTTTGATACAAATCACATAACCGGCTTCGGGGGTGAACAGGTAATCAGATTTTGGTCCGAACCTTGGTTTTGACCAAGCGAGCCCGGGGTTGACTTTTGTTGGCTTTTTCAAAAATGATCAAAATTGAACTTTTCTCGTTAATGGTTAGTTTCTAAATCTTATTTTGAATCATTTGATCAATAATTTACTGGATTTGTTTGGTTAAGAGGCTTATTCAAAAGGCAAAGTCGTGGTTGGTTGATTTCTTTGCTTGCGAAGTGAAGTAAGTGTCGTGGTTAACCTTGACTTAAGGGATTATGACTTGTTGGTCTATTTTCTACATGTACTATGTGTGGGAATGACGTGTATGTGAGGTGACTGGTACATATGCATCGTTATTGTGTTAAAGCATACTGGGTGGAAATTACATCTTGGTTCTAAGATGTTTATTTGACTTGTTCTTCATGCTTAGGCTAGGTTATTACTTTTAATTATTCGTCTCATGTTTATTGTTTATTTTGAAGATGTTGGGAACTTTTTTAAGTTGAGTTTGCTATCATGCCTCTATAATTGAAGTGAAATTATTTCTCGCCTTGCATTTATTATTTGAATTTTTATTGTCGATTGGTAAGGAAGAGTGACAAGCACGAAGGGTGTTGTCGTGCCTTATTTGCATTCATTATCATATATTGAGATATTGAGAGAATAATAGCACGAAGGGTGATGCCAATGCCGATGAGTAAAAGTACGAAGGGTGATGTCATGCCATTTTATTTATGATATCACACGGTGAGGACATGAGTAAAAGCACGAAGAGTGATGCTGTGCCATATTTTTTAATTACCTCACTTGATTCTCGGATTTGTGATTTACTTGGTTATATTGTTGTGTATTTCTGAAGGTGTTATTTTGTTATTCCGTACTTGTCGTTTCTATAATATTTCCCCTTTCACATGTCCCCTTCTAGTTAATATTTTATTGTTCTACTTGTTATTTTGATGCTTTGTATATATATTTGTACATGATTTTACATAGGTATTTTATCATAGCCTCGTCACTATCTCATCGAGGTTATGCTCGACAAGTACGGAGTACATTGAGTCAGTTGTACTCATGCTACACTTCTACACTTCTTGTGCAGATACTGGTGCTGATGTGTTTAGAGGTATTTTACTCGGACCCAGCTACATTCTGGAGACTTGAGGTACAGTTGCACTGCATCCGAAGTTTTGAAGTTGCCTTCTTTATCTGTTCTACTATTTATCTAGATTCAAACAAGTGTGTTTATTCATACTTTATCTGTAGCACTTTAGACGCTCATGTATTCATGACTCCAGTTTATGGGATTGTGTTTAGATTACGTTGTTCAGTAGTATATTATCTTTTTCAAACTATTCGGTAATTATTGTTAATATTTTGATTTGAATCGTTAAAAAATAGTTAAATAATGTAGCTAACATTGGCTTACCTAACAAGTGAAATATCATGCGTCATCACAATTGTATTGGTAAAAAAGAGCTTCATACGTGTAATAAATCTTGATGATTCAGCAGTCTACGTGGAGCAATGAAGACACGACAGCTGGACGGGACTCTATGAAGAGGTATGAGGCAAAGAGGAACGGCAAATCACTCCCACGGGTTAATTAGCTACGGAAGTCTCAACCTAATTGAGAAAATGAAGAGACACGGTCAAAATGTATCTGGTCAGAACAAAGGGCGGATTCAAAGATCTTCAATTAATGATCCACACATTACACGACATTCACGTAACAGTTACGATTACTCATTGTAACGTTACATTAATGTCATAATTAGTCATTAATGCTCAATCACTGAAAAAGGCAGACGTTATATTAAGAAATTCCCTATGTAAGGGAGTAAAATATAACCTGTAAGGGGATCATCCGAACTACTATTGCAATATACTTACTTTTTGTGCATCTTACTGCTTTCCATTTACAAGTTTGTCGACAATTATAATCTTATTCGTTGGTCATCAGAAACCTGTATTCTTCTTAAAATAGCTTTGGGCAAAGAATCCAATTCTTTGGTTAAACAAATTGGTTCCGTTACCGGGAATCTGATAATCTTTGTTTGCTTTTCAAGCGATATCCTCTGAACTATGTCGAACTCCAACAACAACAACCAGCAATGGAATGGAACCCCAGTTCCATCACCTTCAAGAATCCCACGTGGTTCAAGGGAACAATCCCCAGAAAGATCCAATAACAACAATGATAATAATGGTCAAACGATGGAACNCTACCTACACCGCCGAAGCCACCCCCAATAATACCATCACCATGGAAAATCCTCAATCTGGGTTGGAAAACTCATGAGGGGGAGATACTCCTAATGAATCTCTTGAAGCGAGACCAGGTATATCTAATAACTCTGAATTGCAAAATTTACTGCTAACCATGCAGAAACAGATGAAGGAGCAGAACGATCGCATCGAACAAATTCTTGTAGTACCGCCTATTATCAAAGACATTGATGTTTATAGGTATCCTCAACAATCTTGGAAGCCAAGTGCGGCTCCCTTGCCTATACCCAAGAAGTTAAAAATGCCTGACGTTCCCAAATATGATGGAACAACTGACCCACGTGATTATGTTCACTACTGGAGTAAAAGGCAACGACTTAACAAAACAAGAGATTGAATCAGTCCTTGTTAAA
>ML332562.1:0-38426 GCA_005239505.1 Nicotiana paniculata | reverse complement strand
GGGTGGAATTAGGTGGGTGGGTGTGGGGGTTTGGGAGTGTGGGGTGCGTTGGTGAGGTTGGAAAATAGGGTAGGGAATGTTGAAAATGATTTTTGGAAAATGTTTTCTCTTCTCTTGATGAGGAAAACATTTTCCTCCAATTGAAAAAAAATGAATTAATTAGAAAAATATTTTTTTTCGTACCAAACACACCCAGTGTGTTTACATAAAAATTTGTCATCTTGATCAATTATAGATAATTAATATGTATTGTCACCTCAATTTTATCATTAATAATGATAAAATAATAAGTTTGATATTAACATTAGGTGTAGAAACGGTCTTTTTGCAGTGCAATTGTGAGTAACTTGTATATTCATCACTATTCAAAAAATTAAGGTTTCATGTATGATAAAATTATTGAGAATCAGGTTCCGTAAACCCCATAGATTAAGACCTAACTTTAATTTGAAATTTACTTAAAATATGTTTTGAAATTGTTCCTTCCTAGCAGCTAGCACTATACCTTTTATAAAAGACATATACAACATGTTCTTTTTCCTTATAGTTATGCTGAAATGCAGGCTTTAATTCTCTATGTGGCTTATATAATACTATCACATGAGCCTAGAATTGAAATTTGAGGCTGCTAATTAAATGCAGTCACAAGTCCTACAGCCTAGACGACATGGTTCAAAGGATAAATGTTAAAAACATCCGTATTAGGATAAGTATAATGCGACTATACCAACTGCTGATAAAGGGAAGACAATATTCCATGTTTTCTATATCAATTCAGCTTCTATACACTCCAAAGGTAGAGATTGTGTAGTGAGACAAGTAACGTGTATATATTCAATAATCATTTGTCAATACCGTTCATAAATCAGGGGGATAGATAATAAGAAATCGAGTTTTGCAATTAAAGTGGACAATTAGCTCAATAAACTTGAACTTACTTGTAGCATAAGTGAGAATGAATGAAAGGACCATCTCTTGTAGATATTAATGCTAAATTTCAATATCTTTAGGCCATTTTCTTGCAATAGTACAACTTTCATAGTTGAGAATTGGGATTAAATTAAATAAATTGCAAAGTAGTTTAATGAAACAAGAAAACTCATGAAGTAATTGCATTTTAAGAGTTTTCACTAATGAAGTGGATCCCATTGACCCATTGTTAATTACTTCCTACAAAGTCGGCTGCTTTTTAATAATTCTAGTTATCATATGTCATCATCATTCAGAATATAATTACTAAATACTCTTCTTTAAGATAAAACTTAATTAAGAATGGTCCAAATCATAATTAAAGCCACACAATGCCAAGCACTTGGTTTATAGAGGTGTAAGAAGTAGAGAATGGGACAATGCTAATTATGGGCTATTATTAGTGACTTAACATCTGAAAAGTTGTTCATTAATTACCATATTATATTAACATAATGTTGACCCCATTTCTTACTTCAGTACAGCACTTACTTGCATTTCCAATCATCAAATCATTATATAATGTTTTGGAAACTCAAGAGAGTTATTTGTCGTTACAAAGCAAAACAATTTGCGTATCTAAAGGAGTACTGAAAATGTACCTAGAGAAAAAGGGAAAGAAAAAAAAGGTCTGACCAAAACTGAATCTTGAGAAGACGACTTTCACCAAACACATGTGATTTTCAGCATGAAGAAGTGGAAATGTCTCCTTTTTTTAGTACAATTTTGTGGCTTGACAATATCCCTTACTGCTTCTTTGGGCAGGAAATTTCTTTGATTGGATATTCTATCATGCATCGTGGATTAGTTGAAAATTTACAGCTTAAATATAATACTCGGGGATCGTTTGGTTTGAATACGACTTATATCGGGATAAGTTATGCTAGAATTAGTTATTTTGGTGTTGTTTTTTATTAACAGTTCGGTATGTTGTATTAAAAATGATAATTGCATAATTCCTAAGAAGAATGTATAAGTTATCCTGGCACTAATTACTCCACCCTCTACAAGATATAAGTTATCTCGATACTTATCTTAATAATGGGATAACTTATACCAAATTTGCTAACCAAACAAAGTATTAAAATGATATTAAATTTTTATATTAGCATTATACCTTCTTATACCCCGTACCAACCGACTCCTAAGGATTCATGAAATGTTAAGGGTTTTGTTATGTGTCTTTAATTTGGATACTCTTTAAGTATTTACATATGTTGGACACGCTTCTAGTTTCACATTCTATCTCGCAAACATGTGTCAGTGTATAATTCAAAATAATTTATGTGATGAAACATGTCATATGTATTTATTGATTTTGGTATAAATACTCGGTGTGGATTTTGAGTAGGTATAACTTATTAAAATTTTCCCCTAAAGAAGACATTAATAATTCTCATCTGCCCGCAATTTACATGGGAGACTTGTGATTGATTTTTCTCACCAGCAGCCTCTCGTATCGTGTTTGTCTAGTAGAGGCGGAGACACAGAGTGAGCTACTGGTTCGGCCGAACCCAATAACTTTGGTTCAAATCAAGTATTTGTCTTAAAATCCTATTAAATATATATACAAACTATTAATTTAGAATTCAGTAACTTAAAAGGATTAGGATCCCGAATTCATAATTATAAGCTTGAAATCTTGGCATCGCCTCTGTTGCCTAGTGCGGTTTACTTTTCCTGTGTGGTATACAAGCTATTACATAGAGAGCATGTTATCAAGTGCGCTTCTGAATGATTGTGGTTGCGGATTTTCTTGAGAATTTTTCAAATAATTAATATATAATAAATAATCCCCACCAAGTACCCAATTTCCGATGAAGTAGGGTAGAGAAACTGGTGCATATATGTCTGTTGTCACAAAGACAAATAAAACATAAGTGTCATCGGATTAGGTTTCCTGTCTTTGAGTTACCCTCGATCGCTTGTTCATGATTCATGAATATCTCAGTTTAGTTGTCGCATTCGGATTTGAAAATTCCTCCAGAAACTTTTTCAAAAAGAAAACAAACAAGCAAGTGTTTTGATTTGTAAAATATTTTCTTTTCCAAATTAAAACCAAAGGTAATTAAAAACTTTTACATAAACCAAATTAAAACAACGAGTTAGGGAAGTCCTTGAATTTTATATGCAAATTTCTGTTTCTAATAATTCATTCTAAAAACTAATCCAAACACATAACTTATCTACGAAATAATTTTCAGAAGACCAAAATTTTGAGAAACAAAACCAAATTAAAGAAAATCCAAATGTCATATTATTCTTTTGTTTTTATTAATATGATATATCCTCTTCTTCATCTCTTTCATTTCAGTACTAGTCATGCCATTTTTGGTGAATGGGGACAATATCCATCACAAATTAGGAAAAAACATGGCCTTTTCATTTGGGTACATACTTTAGGACATACTTCATCTCGATGCTTGCCTTTAGGGCTATTTAAGGGTCGCCATGCATGTGAAAATCTAGGAAAATATTGCTTTCTTTTTTTAATAAAAGATATCTTCCGGGCTTTATCCATTAGATCGACTTGATAGTTAACCGCGGGCAGTTTTTTTTCTCGGAACAATTCAGTGCATTAAAGTCCTGTTATGCATGAGGTTCGGAAAATGATCGGATCATATTGAGTTTCATGCGTAGCTATTAAATGATATGAGAATAGTTTAGTTTTTGTAGCTAAAGGTTGTAATTAACCGTTAATGATTGTTAGAAAATTAATTAGTTAGTTAAATATACACAATCAAAATGGTGTATAAATATATGTACATAGCCTCCACTACAAAAAAATTAGAGTTTTAGCTATATCTTCGTCTCTCTCTCTAAATGACTGTGTCTTCTTCTTCTTAACATCTTCGCTGTAATTCTCTGTTACAACATGGTATCAAATCTTTTAAGCTCAAAACACTAGCTTACATCTCGATCCTAAATACAGATTCTACTCCTTTTTTGTTCGTTTTTCTGTCTTCTGTGAAAATTGCAATTACCATATTCGTGAAATCTTGAGTCAACAAGAAAATGGCAATTTCTGATAAACAATTGGACCAAACACTAGGAATCCAAATCACTGGTGACCAAGTGAATCCAAATGTTGGAAATCAAACAACTGGATTGACTATAATCATCCACTCTTCTTGTTCCCTACTGATGTAAGTGGTATTCAAATCATTTCAATTCAATTGACTGGAATTGAGAACTATTTCATCTGGTTTAGGTCTATGCGAGTAGTCTTTCTAGGAAGAAACAAGTTGGGTATGGTTGACGGTACATGCAAGAAGGAGAAATTCCCATAATCAATGTGGAATCACTGGGAAAGAGTCAATGCAGTTGTGTTATCTTGAATTATGAATTCAGCGGCAAAAGGACTTCTTGGAGGAATTATGTATACATCAAGTGCTCAGTTAGTTTGGGAAGATCTGTTAAAGAGATTCAACAAGGTTGATCAAGAACCTATAATTTGCATAAGGAAATAGCAACACTGTCGCAAGGAACAACTTCAGTATCAGTCTACTTCTCAAGGTTGAAGGACATATGAGAATAATTTGAGGCTTTAGTGCATGCACCTGGGTGTGACTGTCCAAAATCAAGAGAATTGTGGTGTATTTGCAGAAGTTGAAGTTATAAAAATTCTTAATGGGATTAAACGATTCATACTCTCAAGCTGGGAGCCAGATCTTGATGAGGAGTCTCATTCCCACAGTAAATCAGGCATATGCATTAATTGTAAGTGATAGGGGGCAGAAGTTTGTTGCTGCAACCTCATGAATCTTGGGGTCAAATCCTACAAGTCAGGTGGGAAACTATGAGGTTGCTATGTACTCGAAAGCTAGAGGAAATTAGAATCAGGACCAAAGGTTCAGAAGAAACTACAATTTGTACTGTGAATTTTGCAAAATGAAGGGGCAGAGCAAAAAAAACTGTTATAAGATTATCGGATATTCGGCAGATTTCAAGAACAAAATAAGAGGAAATGTTGGTACAAATGCAGCATATAATGTCAATCTAATGCCAGAAAATGATCACTCTACTGTTCAAGATCATCAACAACTACCTATGTTCATTCATGGACAAAATACAAATGTGCAGGATCATGTCAAAATTGAAGGTAGTTCTCAAAGCTCTCTGAATATAGATAACTGAGGCCTTGAGAACTATTCTCTCACAAAAACATAATATGAACAGATTCTTCAACTGTTGAACAAAACCAGTATGCCAAATTTTACTTCAGCAGCTAATATGGCAGGAATTGATATAGCTCTATTAGTTTCTAATTGTCTTAGTCAGTGGATTATAGATATATGAGCAACAAACCATATGGTATCTAACAAAAACTTGGATGACGGTACAGTAACTGAAACAAGCAATCCAAAGAAAGTATTATTACCAAATGATGACATTACAATTCTTACTCATACAAGATCAAGTTCTATATTATAATATAACAAAATAACAAATGTGTTATATGTTCCTCAATTCAAGTACAATATATCGTCAGTTTCTAAGCTAACCAAAGAGTTGTAATGCTCAGCAACATTCTTTCCTGATTCTTGTGTGTTCCAGAAGCTCTTCACTGGGAAGGTGAAGAGGATTGGTAAAGAGGATGGTGACCTATACCTACTATATACTAACACTGTTGAAAGGAACAGAATGACCGCTTTAACTACAAGAGGAAATGATACAATTGAGGCTGACAAATCAGATGTAATTCTCTGGAATAGAAGATGTGGTCATGTGTCTACACAGACTCTTAGGAAGTTACTACCTATAGATATTGATACTATCAATAATAGAATAAATAAGTGCACAGTATGTTCTTGTGCCAAATATACTAGATTGCCATTTACTACAAGCAGTATTCAAAGTAGTATGTGTTTTGATCTAATACATGTAGACTTGTGGTAGCCTTATAGAATTGCTACATTGGAAGGAAACAAGTATTTTTTTCACTATTGTAGATGATTTTTCAATAATGACTTGGGTGTTTCTACTAAAGCAACAGTTTGATGCATGTGTTTCAATTCAATATTTCTTCAGTTATGTCAGAACTCAGTTTGATATAACAATGAAGGCAATTAGAACTGATAATGGTACAGAGTTTTTGAACTCTGTGAATGAACAATTATTCAAAAATTTGGGAGTCATACATCAAAGAACCCATGTATACACCCTTCAACATAATGGGGTAGTTGAGAGGAAACACAAGCACATATTAGAAGTCACGAGAACTATCATATTTCAAGCTCAAATACCTATTAAATTCTGGGGTCATTGCATATTAGCTGATGTCTACTTAATAAATAAAATGCCCTGCTCTATAATTGACAACATATCTCCTTTTTGAAAGATTATATAAAAGGAAGCCTTCTCTAATGCATCTTAGAATATTGGGTTGACTATGCTTTGCTAAATCAATACAAGAGCATGATAAGCTAATGCCAAGGGAAATATCCATACATATGGGATACTCAGAAGTTCAAAAGGGGTACATTCTATATGATCCTTCGACTAATTTATTTTTCATAAGTAAAAATGTAGTATTTAGAGAAGATATATTTCCCTTTATCAAGAAAGAGTACATCTCTCAATCAATATTTGTTGATACAACACCAGACTCAGGAAAGAAACTAGATAATCCTACAATACTATTTGAGAATAGAACATAAGCTACAACCACTAATGAGGATGACAATGTTGGAAGAGGTGAAACAGACAATCAGCACAACACAGAAGAAAGTTATACAGATATGCATACAGAACATATAAACATGGATTTCTATACAGAACCTACACAATCTGATAACAAGTCAAACAAAATGTCAACTGCCACTACTGAGATACAAAATCAACCATCAACTGAAGTCAGAAAAACCTGCAGAGACAAACATCCTCCAGTCTGAAGATTTTGTGTCTCTCAATATTCATCAAAATGTACCATATGTTCTAAACAAATATATCAGCTATGATCATCTCTCATCTAAATATATGTCCTATGTAGATTTAACTTCATTAGTTGCTGAACCAACTAACTACTCCGAAGCAATTCTAGATCCAAGTTGAATATAAGCAATGGATGAAGAGATAAGATCTCCTTAGAACAATCATACCTCGGACTTTGTAATACTACCAGCAAGTAGATTTACAAAATCAAGTACAAAATCTTAGGTGAAATTGAAAGGTTCAAAACTAGATTAGTAGCCAAAGGCTATTGCCAAAAGGAGAGAATTGATTATCAGGAAACATTTTTACCAGTGGTGAAAATAGTCACAGTAAGAACCATTCTTGCCTTAGAACCTACAAGGAAGTGGCATATACATCAAATTAATGTATATAATGCCTTTCTTCAAGGTGATTTATTTGGTAAAACTTATATGTAATTACCACAGGGATTTAAAAGTCAGGGAGAGAACACTGTGTGTAGACTTGTTAAATCCTTGTATGGGCTCAAACAAGACCCTAGACAATGGAATGCAAAACTGTGTGAAGCATTGCTGAGGTTCAACTTAAACAAAATCAGTATGATCATTCCCTATTCATCAGAAAAATGACTGAAAGTTATAATTCTAATATATAGAGATGATATATTAATCACAGGTGATAGTCTACAATTGATTGAAGAAACAAAAAACCTATTGCACAATGCATTCAAAATGAAAGATCTAGGGGAGCTAAAATACTTCTTAGGAGTTGAGTTTTCCAGATCTAATCAAGGAATAACTATGCATCAAAGAAAATATACTTTGGAACTAATTTCAGAAGTTGGCTTAGTTGTAGACAAGCCAACAATAACTCCGATTGATGTTAACATCAAATTAAACTCTAAGTAGTATGATGACTATATTGGTAAGGCAAAATGTTCAGAAGAAGAAGACATATTGATTGATCAAACTTCCTATCAAAGACTAATAGGAAAACTTCAATATTCAACTGTAATTAGGCCAGACATAGCATTTGGAGTTCAAACTCTTAGCCAATTCCTTCAACTGCCCAAAATATCACACATGGAAGCTGCTTTAAGAAAATATGTTAGAAGTTAGCCAGGGCAAGAGATTTTGCTATCAAGCACACAGAACAATATAATCACTGCTTTCTGTGATGCAGAATGGGCTGCATGCCCTTTGACTAGAAAATCAGTTACAGGGTTCCTAGTTAAAGTTGGTGACTCCTTAGTCTCATGAAAGTCTAAGAAATAAATTATTGTATCTCGAAGCTCTGCAGAAGCTGAAAACGGAAGCTTAGCAACAACAATTGCTGAACACATTTGGATGTATGGTCTACTAACAGAAGTTGATACCCAGACCTAGTTACCTATCAATATCTACAGTGACAGTAAAGTAGCTATACAAATAGCTGCAAACCCAGTCTACCATGATAGAACCAAGAACATTGAAATTAATTCTCACTTTGTGAGAGAAAGAATTCAACAGGAACTTGTTATCACCAAATATGTTGCAACAACAGATCAACCTGCTGAAATTCTTACAAAGGGATTAACCAAAGGGCAACATGAATATTTAAAATCCAAACTAGGTGTGAACAATATTTTTCTACCACCTAATTTGAGGGGGAGTGTTAAATGATATGAGGGTAGTTTAGTCTTTGTAGCTAAAGGTTATTATTAATCGTTAATGGTTTTTCGAAAGTTAGTTAATTAGTTAAATATACAAAATCAAAATGGTGTACAAATATATGTACATAGCCTCCACTAAAAAAGTAACAAACAGAGTTTTAGCTATCTTCGTCTCTCTCTCTAAATGACTGTATCTTCTTCTTCCTAGCATCTTCATTGTAATTCTCTGTAAATCACAACACTAGCATTTCTATATGAGGTTGTATTCATGGCTTGAATACATGACTTCTTGGTCCCACAATAATAATTTTTATCGTCACGGCACGACTCCCTTTGTATTATTCTTTTTTTCAAATTTCCCTATATGAAATTCCTTAAATTAGATTAGGGCTGGCAAGCGGGAGGATTGGGTCGGATATGGGTCGGATAAAAATAGATTAATGCAAAATGGATAAATTTTATCCGACCCGACCCATATTTAATACGGATAGAAAACTTGGTTAACAAGCGGATAATATAGATATCTATAGTTTTTAAGACTTCTTGAATATGATCTCTTTTGGGAGAATTCCTAATATCTCATAATTGAGGAACCCCAAATTTGATGTTTTACAACTGTAAAAGTTAAATCAATTAATTGTTCATTGGTTATCCATTTTATAAATGGATAATCTGGCTCTTATCCATATTTGATCTGTTTTATAAAGTTTATTATCCAACCCATTTTTAGTGGATAATATGTGTAACGACCCGACCAGTCATTTTGACCAATTTCACTTCGCTCGGTTGTTTAAGGGCATGAGTAGCTCCGTATGATGTGTTTTAACTTATGTGAATCATCGATTTTGGTATTTCAGGTTATCCGAAATTGATTTGGGAGAATGGTCTCAGCTAGAAGCTCTAATTTTGAAAGGTTTGACCAAGTTTTTGACTTTTGAGTAAACAAATTCGGCTTTAGATTTTTATAATTCGGTTAGCTTCGTTGGATGATTTTAAACTTAGTAGTGTGTCCGGAATATAATTTAGAGGTTCGTGGTAGAATTAGGCTTGAATTGGCAACGTTGGAAATTTAGAAGTTCTTAGGCTTGAATTCGAGGTTGATCTAGTGTTTTAGTGTTGTTTTAGGTGTTCCGAAGGTTCGACTAAGTTTGGGTTATGTTATGGGGCTTGTTAGTATGTCAGTACGGTGTCCCGAGGAGCTCGGGTGAGTTTCGGATAGGTTTGGGCTGCGTTGTGCTTGTTTTTCTTATGTTTCGACGTCGTTTCTTCAAGCATAAATGATATCATATTGAACAAATAAGCTTTGATTTCTGTTTTTGAATAAAGCATTAGATCCATATCGTGTTTTAGTGTTGTTTGGACATCGTATGAGGAATTTATGGTCATTTTACTAAGAATTAGGTTGCCAGATTTTTCATATTAATTAAGAAATTGCCACTGACGGCGTATTTAAAAATCTGCACTATTTGCAAATATTAAAACCTACATATCTCCTTCATTATAAAGTCAAAATGAGTGATTCAANTATATATATATATATATATATATATATATATATATATATATATATATATATATATATATATATATATATATATATATATATATATATAACTAGGGTTTATTCATTCGGTCATATTTTGAGTTGGGGAGCTCGGATTTGGGCGATTTTGGAGGCGATTTTGGAGGCGATTTTTACCATATGGATTCGAGTAAGTGTTCTCTACTAGTTTATAGCTATATTTCATGAATCCATCTTCGTTTTTGGGATTCGATTGATGATTTCAAATTGAGGGAGTTAGGGTTTCAGTTTTGGAGAATTTTAAGTGGGGATTTGAGGGACCAAATGAAGTCCGATTTTGATAATTTTTATATGGTTAGACTCGGGAGAGGACAAATTTTATTATTCTTCCATTTTTGACTGAATTCGAGACGTGGGACCGGGGGCCGGATTTTGGCCAATTTCGGATTTTTGGCATATTTTTTATTTTTTATTGTGAAATTCGATTCTTTAGCCTATGTTGATAGTAGTATTCTGATTTTGGTTAGATTTGGAGTTTTTGGAGGCCGAGTCTAGAGACAGGTCATCCTGGAGTAGAATTTTTACGCGGTTAAGGTAAGTAACATTTTTAACTCTGGCTTTGAGGGTATAAACCCGGAGAATTTGATATCATGTGATTGTTTGGAGGTGATACCCACGCTAGGTGACGGTCGTGTAGGTGTTACCTCGAGGGATGGTGACTTGGTCTGTCCCCTGAGGCCTCATGGCCATCATTCGTGTTTTCGTAGTTACTTGTTGTTGAACTTATCTGCCTTCATGTTAGAGATCATGCTTAGGCTTTATTCATGATAATATTATTTGTACTCAGTCATAGAAATTATTGTACATGTTTACCTCAGTCTCTATTATTTCGCTAATATGTTGTGATCCTTGATGTGAGTTGTGTCCCTTTATTTGTGGTGCATTGTGAGGCTTGAGAGGTACATGACTGAGTGAGGCTGAGGGCCTGGTTGTGAGGATATTAATACCATAGCGCATAAAGTACATGATTGAGAGAGAATGATGACCAGGTTGTGAGGATATTAATACCATAGCGCGTGAGCTGTCCGCGTAGCACGTGAGCTGTTTGTGCGGGTTCAGGTATTGATACCATAGCGCATGAGCTGTCCGTGCGGATCCATGTATTGATATTATGGCCCGTGAGCTGTCCGTGCTTAGAGCATATTATGGTACGTGGGTTGTCTGTGCCTAGAGCTTGGGCTTTGGGAGCCCCTCCGGAGTTGAGTGTATTGAGTGTTGAGTATTGAGTGCGAGTGATGAGTGGTGAAGTGACACTGCTGTGATTTGTGTGGTTGCTGCATTTATCTATTTAAATTTCTTTGTGGCAATTACTGAGTTAGGGAACTTACCTGTTTATTTTTAAATTGTGAAAAATAAATAATTGGACTGTTTGTTTAGCTCGTCACTACTACTTAGTTCCTTAGTTATTTCTGTTACTACTGAGTCAATTGTACTCATACTACACCCTACACTATATGTGCAGATCCAGGTGAGTTAGAGCGCGACGATAGTTGAGTTCAGGCCGGCTATCTGTGGAGACTGCAAGGTAGCTGCTAATGTCCGCAGGACCTTGTTACTCCTTTTATCATCTATTTCTTCTTTTAGACAATACTATATTTTGGTCCATAGTTTTAGACGCTCGTGACTTAGTGACACCCCGATGTTTGGGGCTAACTTCCGTATTTTTATATTAATTATATTTAGAATCGATTTAGTTTATGAGAAATTTAAATGTTGATGTTGTTTTATTAATTTCATATAATGGATTTAGTATTATTAAATAGGCTTGCCTAGTAGCACGATAGGCGCCATGACGATCATGTTTGACATTTTGGATCGTGACAATATGGGTAGATAATTATTTTCTTTTAATCATTTTTCTACCACTAAATTAGCTCGAGATACTATTTTCGTTAAGTAGTACTATTAGCTTTCTTTAAATAAGAAAGTACAACCTTTAATTTTGCAATTATGCTACTTCAATTTTTTGAAAATTGCTTAATTTCAGAATTCTTGATTTGAAAGAAAAAAAAAATGTCTTCAGATTTAACCTTGTCTACACTCGACATTTGAATTATCGGAGTATAAGTTAAATCTTAAGACTCATTTAATCAGCTAGAAATTTTTGAACTTCACAACAGAAAACGATAACCCTACTAATAAAGTAAATGAAACCTCTAAAAAGAACTGGTTGTGAGGTCAAGTCCGTCCAAATAGACATTTAATATGGTGTTATATTATTCCCTTTTGATCAAACTTGCACCATATTTTAGGCATTATGCTATTAAAAGTATTTATGTACCTTATATGTTACTTCACAATCTTTCAAATATCAATGTAGTACTTTGTTCTAGGGGTATACAAACCGAACCCGGAGACCTCACCAAATCGAAAAGTCAAATCAAACTGATTAAAAAATTCGATTGAGTTTGGTTTGATTTGGTTTGGTATTGAGTAAAAAATAACATCCAAACCGACATATAAATATATAAATTTTATATATACTTTTAAGAATTTTTAATTTTCTTTACAAAATGTCTAGAAATATTTGCGATTCTCTTATGGGATGTAATATTTAGTTAAATATGAAATGTTAAATAATGGGTTGTATGATCACTTTCTTATCAAGTATTAGTGAAATACGTTAATCTCTTTGTTCTTCCATATCCATATGTCAAGATCTATTAAATTCTTTTATCTTTTTCGAATTTGAAGTGGTAATTCAATAATTTAAAATTAAATAGAACATATAAATATATATGCATCATATTATCTTTTTATGCTTAATTATTAAATTCCGTTAACTTTGAAGTATACATCAGCGAAAAATTATTGTCAGACGACTAAAAAATAACTATCATATGTAACTAAGAAAACTCTCCCATAAGAACATGTTAATAAGATCATATGTTTGTCAATTTTGTTTAATTTTTACTAAACATATATTACTTATAAAAAATTTAACAAAGTAATATTGAAATAATATATATTCAAGTAACCAAAAAAAAAAACTTGAACAATTTGACAATATGTCACGACCCAAGCCCGTGATGGCGCCTATCGAGGTACTAGGTTAGCCGGCTCATCAACTAAAACGACGTAATATTTCATTTCAAAAAGCTATTTTCAAACTATTTAATCATAAATCTCTCGTGAGAAATCCAGAACAAAGGAAAATGCGGAAATAAAAGTCCGACATCGGGTGTCACTAGTCATGAGCATCTACGATACAAGTCTGATAATACTAGGACTAATACAGTCTGGAAAACCTAATTAAAAAAATAACTCTAGGAAGATAGGAGGGAGAAGAGCAAAGCTGCGATCGTCGTGCAGCTACCTTGCTGACTCCAAAGATCCGCAGTGGATGAATCAACACTTGCTCGAACGTCCAGTAGCACCTGGATCTGCACACAAGGTGCAGGGAGTAACGTGAGTACGCCAACTCAATAAACAACAACCATAAATAAAGGCTAAGTAGCAGTGACGAGCAGCAAAAACACATAAGGATCATAATAAAAAATCTCAGTGAAAACAACATACTTTCAAATCAGTGTTTGAGTCAAAACATCTCGTAAAAATCCTGTTTTGGTAGAAAACATTTGCAGATATTTTTCAACAGTTTTAATAGAGGCTCAATGCAAAATAGAGTAAAAATAATGAAGTCATAAACAGCCCCTCGGGCAAATCATCACTCATAATCAGCCCCTCGGGCAAGCCTCACAGTCACTCATAAATAGCCTCTCGGGCATACCTCACAATCACTCGTAATAGTCCCTCGGGCATACCTCACCATCACTCATACCTCCCAGCCACTCGTCACTCGTCACTCGTCAGTCGCACTCACACTCAGTAGATACCTGAGCTCACTGGGGGTGTGTAAAAACTCCGGAGGAGATCCTTCAGCCCAAGTGCTATATCAAGCCAAATCATGGCATCAAATCACTCAGGCCCTCGGCCTATAATAAACATGATGCACGGTGTAGCCCGATCCCATATAATATCTTCACAAATCAGGCCCTCGGCCTCACTCAGCCATAAACCTCTCAAGCCACTCGGGCATTTCAGTAAAATCAGGGAACTCAGCCCAAAACAACATTTATGTGCATCCAAAAATGGAGTTATAAAACTGAATTATACGGTAAACAAGTAGAATCATGACTGAGTGTAGATTTCAAATCAAAATAGTGAGAGAATAGTAATAAAATGCCCCTGAGGATCCAAGCAGTACTGGCACAAAGCCCAAATATGGCATTCAGCCCAAGTTATGAGAATTCTTTCTAAAACACATAGCTATTATACAGCTTTAATCAAAATATGCAACTCTATAGTTGCTACGGGACGGACCAATTCACAGTCTCTAATGGTACACGCTCACACGCCCGTCACCTAGCATGTGCGTCACCTCAATATAGTAAAATAATACGAAATTCGAGATTTCATACCCTCAGGACTAGATTTAAAATCGTTACTTACCTCAAACTGAAAAAGTCTCTAGCCCGCGATGCTCTTGCCTATCAACTCGGCCTCCAAATGCTCTGAATCTATCGAA
Source organism: Nicotiana paniculata (assembly GCA_005239505.1). Classification (NCBI taxonomy): domain Eukaryota; kingdom Viridiplantae; phylum Streptophyta; class Magnoliopsida; order Solanales; family Solanaceae; genus Nicotiana; species Nicotiana paniculata. The sequence goes on along the minus strand of ML332562.1, from coordinate 23,783 downwards.
AATCAGTATATTATCATCAATATACGCTAAAGGAATGAATTCCCCAAGAAAATTATCAAATTAGACCAAATATCCTGAATTCGGTTCAAACCCGGGCCCGGGCCCACGTCTCGAAACTCGATAAAATTTACAAAACTAGAAAGCACATTCACTCATGAATCCAACCATATAAAATTTATCAAAATCTGACTTCGAATCGACATTCAAATTCCAAAAATCCCTTTTATGAAGTTTCTACAATTTTTCCCAAATTTTCATCTCAAGGTACTAATAAAATGATGAAACCAGTGATATATTCATGTATATTAACCAAATCCGAGTTAAAATCACTTACCCCGATGATTTTCTTGAATAACCCTCGAAAAATCGCCACAAACCGTGCTCCCTAGGTCCAAAAAGTGAAATAAAGCCCTAATTCCTGTAACTATAGTGCACCCTCTGCACCTTCACCACGGTCCGCATAGATTCATCGCGGTTGCGTACTCCTCACCGCAGTTCGCGTAATTCCTATCGCGGCTGCGGACCCGGAACCATACCTTCCGCGGTCCGCACAAATCAACCGCGACCACTTTCTCTCTTCCGCGACCCGTGAAATTTCCACCACAACCGCATAATTCCTCCGCGGTCCGCACCAATTTTGTGCGCTCCGCACTCCTACACCAGAAACCCAACATCAGCAGCTTTTTCGACAACCAAACCCATCCGCTAACTATCCGAAATACCCCTGAGGCCCTCGGGACCTCAACCAAACATACCAACATATTCCGTAACATCATTCAAACTTAGTCCAACCTACGAATCACCCAAAACAAGACCAAAACACCAAATTACCCTTGTATTTCAAGCCTAAGAACTTTTAAACTTCCCAATTCCGCAAACGACGCCGAAACCAATCAAATCATGTCCGAATGATCCCAAATTTTATACACACGTCACAAATGACTTTACGAACCTACTCCAACTTCCGGAATTCCATTCTGACCTCGATATCTAATTTTTCACTGCCGACCAGAAAGCGCCAAATTTTCAATTTCGCCAATTCAAGCCTAATTCTACCACGGACCTCCAAATTACATTCTGAACATGCTCATAAGTCCAAAATCACCTAACGGAACTATCCGAACCATAAAAACCCCAATCCGAGATCTTTTAATCATAAGTCAACTTTTGGTTGACTTTTCTAACTTAACTTTCTAAATAAGAGACTAAGTGTCTCATTCCACCCCAAAACTACTCCAGACCCGAACCAACCAACCCCGATGCAATATAATAAAGCTGAACAAAACATAAAGAAGCAAAAATGGGGGAAATGGGGCTCTAAGTCTCGGAACGACAGGCCGGGTCGTTACACAATACCGAATCAATCCAAACCGATATAGTTAATTTGGTTTGATTTTGAAAAAAATCGAACCAACCTAGTCCATATACGTTCCAATTTTTTCGCATACCTAGCTAATACTGATTTAGCAATGGATTTTAACTATGTATGACAAACGTGAAATCCATTGCAAAACTTCTATGGATTTTAGCGACGTATGAGTGTTTGACCAAAAAATGTAAACCTTTGGTTAAACTAATTAATTTTATGTAATGATGGGCTAAACCTAGTTAATGATAACAACTTCAGATCTATAATCGATTAATACAAATAATGTATAGCAGTGTTGAGAGAAGATTAAATGTAGTGTGCATTCAATGTTTCAACATCATTAATGATGGGGGAATATCAAACAATAAATAACAATAAATGGCATTAAAGTAAATAAGGAGAATGATTCACCTAATATTGAATAATGTGGATAATTTCTCTTTCTGATAATGATGAATGATAGACAAATACTAGAATATCGGGCCTCTTCTCGGGGACAATCGAATCTCTTTAGAAAGGTAGTGTTTGTATTTTATCTAGAGAGAAAGTCTGATTTTCAAAGAATGTTCTTATCAGAGAATATTACATGTCTTTCACCTTATCTCTCTTTTTATAAGGGACATAACCCCAATTAACCCTAAAAGTACAAGTACAGAGAATATTTAACGGAATATTCTCTTAAAGATCTTATTACTAAACTAGTTGTTACTGCTGCTTCTGATACTTGACAGTTGACATTGGCCATGATTGACTGCTCGGTAATGAGTCCTACTGGTTACTAGTCAACCTCGGTCAAATTACTTTTCGTAATTTCACTTCGTGTCGAATATTTTTTAGACAGATTTTGACCCATACAATGACGAATGTGAAATCCATTGCATAACTTTTAACGGACAATATTATCTACGGATCATTAAATTATCGCTAAAATGGATTAAGTGATGGATTTTAGTGGTTTAACAACGTATTTTGGTCCGTAAATCCATTTTCTTTTTAGTGAATTAAATGTTTTCAATCAATCCGCTAAACTTTTTCCATTGAAAACAATATCATGGCAGTAAGGCACTGGATTAGCATTAAAGCCTCTTCCTTAGAAAAGAAATTAAAAAAGAGAGATCGTTAGCTTAAATTAATCAAATAGTAACTGTAGTAGGTAATAACAAATATGAGTGGTGCTAGTTCCTCTGTATAATATATATACAGTTTATAACAATATCTTTACGTAATAACCATTCACTATAAAAATCAACTTTTTCGGAACCGATTTTATGTTATGTTATAATATATGTCTTCTATAATAACACTTCACTGTAGTAGTCAAAAAAATATCGAAACAAACGAAACTGTTATAGAGAGGTTTTATTGTACGTAACTTTTAAAGATTAGAAAATTTTCTTGTAAGGTTTGCTATTGAGTTACGGTGACTTGTACTCACAGAGAGGAAAGACTCATCAACTACCACACCCAATTATTTTCATAGGAGTAATGACAATAGCACTATCAATCTTACTTGATGTGGACTCTCACTCTTTTTCCACCTACCTTTTTCTCACAAACTATAATCTTAAAATGCAATACTAGAACAAGTTTAGATGTCGTTTGGTGTAATGTTACAAGATTAATTAAGGTACTAAAGCAGCAATTTAGCTCGGAGACAAATTTAAATATTTTATCTATATTAGTCTTATGATATGCGATTTACGAGTGTACACTATCTCAATAAGAACGAATTTTAAAATACTATATAAATAATGTATAGTAAAATATTATGTTTGAGTGATAAAATAAAAGTTAAATTTTCTTAAAATGATGAATATTTATAGAAGTTCTCAATCACCAGTCAGTATATTCAACTAAAAATTTACTTTGATTTTTAATTCAATCTCTTTAAATTCTTAAATTATCATGCTTCTTTCAGTTTCAGCACTCAAATATAACCCTTCAAAACTTAAGAATTTTTTTTATTTTCTTTTTCTGAAAAGTTATTCCCTTGTTCTTTTTTTTCAAGAAAAAATGCAATTTATTTATTTTTTAATTAATAATAAGTATTATATGAATTATTTCTAACAAATTAGAAAAAGAATAAATTATTGTGTCTCATTGTATAATCAAATCACAAAAATTATACGAAGAAAAGGAGTTCTGAAAAAGAAAAATAAAATAAACGATACTAAACCTAAAACTTTTTAACATTAAAAAAAAAAAGCTCGTTAAGGACTCTTACACAAAAAGTTTTACAACAAAAAGATAATTATATATTCTCCATATCAAAGTCCTAATATTAGGCTATTAATTAAATGATTGTCCATAAATATAAGAAAAATAATTAATGATTATTTCTATATATTAAGAAAATAACTAAAATTACTACTTTGTCCAATATAAAATGTACTCTTAAAAGTTAAAAAATATGAACGACATTTCATCGTGCTTTTAATAAAGATAGTTTGAATTAATTAAGTTTTGAGGGTGGGGGGCAGTTAGCGGGGAAATTAGGTGCTGTCAAGTCTATACTTAATTTATAAGTAGGTTGAAAACAAAAATGAACAAAAGAAAATTAAATTTAATGAGGATAAGAAAAAAATTTACGTTATGGGCTGGATTACGTTAAAATAGCACGAGTCAGTCAGTTTTCGGACTGATAATAGAAAAATAGTCACTATTTTAGTGAAACACGAAAAGTTCTAGCATAATATACTAGATTATGGAACTCATGCGTATAAATTTTCCAGCATATTATATATGTTAGAACTTCATCACACGAAAAGTTCCAACATAATATGCTGGATTATGGAGCTTTTGCGTATAAACTTCGAGCATATTATGTCGGAATTCCATCACACTATGAAACTTCAACATATTATTCTAAAATCTCATATGTAAAAAATTCGAACTCTATTATATTAGGGGGAAAAAAACATAAATAGCCGCCCATAAGTTTTTACAACTCCTCCTAGCCCTAAAAACTAGTTTATAAAATATAACCATAAAATAGTGTAGCCATATCTAATAGGATCATCATATAGAATTTCAGATAACAAGGCGAAAAGCTCGCCTCGCCCCCTACAATTACGTTTATCTGAGTGGAACGTTATATGAAAAGAAGACATTCCCCCCATGTGTGTATTACTTATATGAAGTTGTGTATAATTATTTTATTATTTATGTTTATTTTTCTTTACTTGTATAATTTATGGATAATTCTGTTTACTTCATGTATAAATGTTATAGCTGAATATTTTTGAGCTTGCAAATTGATTATCCATTCACCGTTGTATGATGAATGTATAGATGTATATAGCTATGTTGCATGTGTATCATATATAATCCTTGTGTAACTGTATAAATTTTTTATTATATGCTACATGTGTTTTCATTTAGATGTATAATTCTATTTAATCCATGTATAAATACTATAACTGTATAACTATTCGAGCTTGCAAATTCAATATTGATTTATCATTGCATAATGAATGTATAACTCAGCTTGCATCTCTCAATATCAGAACCAACTTTTAGAAATAGAAACCTTCACTTCAATGGAAGAAATTGAGCGAAAAGAGGGAATGAAGGGAAGAGAAACTGAAATTCCTTACTTCGCCGGGAGAGATTTAAAGAGAGCCCAAAATATACAGCAGAAAAGATTCTTTGTAAGGGTATCATATTCCTATATTTTCGGATGGGTAACAAATCCCCTATAATCGCTAAAATTAAGTGATTTCAAATCATAATTCCTACAATAAAAGTAAAATGGATGTGTACAATGTTTAAAATAAGTTATAAAAATAAAATAGGTTTATTTAGAGTTTATGACTAATATGGGCTGCTAGTTAAGTTAACTGTTCATTATATAGGGATTATGCTAGAATTTTTTCAAATTTTTAAGAGTGTTTTTATTCAAATTTTATTTTTATATAAAAATAATTATTTTGAAAACGGTGACTATTTTTTAATTGTAAATTTGACTATTTTTGATTTTTTTTTCTTGGATACTGGAATAGGAATCCAGATACTTTTGGTAGCCCTCTAGATGTTCAGAAAGGAATGAGGAATTAATGGGCTTCGTTCTCCATCCATGAGAAATTTTCTGTATCTCCTGCAGCTCACATTTGTCACTTTGAACAGTCAAATTCGTAGGGTGAACATAACGTAAGTATCCCAAATATGTCCTAACTTACGTAAATAAGGTTCTTTCTCTTTGATAATCACATGCAAAGATTATTTTTCATATTTTTAAATGTGATCAGCAATATTAAATGCAAGACGAAAAGAAANATATATATATATATATATATATATATTCCAAAAATCTAATAAAAAAGGACCTTATTCAATGGGTATGGTTAATTCATTAAAAACATATAAATGAGTCAATATACAAAATTTGAGGAAGATTAAAGGTGATTTGGTATCAAAATTCGTAGTTAAAATCGAGTTCAAAAAATACTTATGCGACACATGTATCAAACATGTATCACGCACACAGGTATACATGAATATACACGTGATATATAGTGTGATACATATATCATTTTTTTATGTTCATCTTCTACTTTGGATTTCAATTCAAGCCTCCTCAAAACACCACCAAATCATCAAAAAATTGAGATTCAAAATCTTTAAGATGTACCCAATCTATTCTAATAACACTCACTCAAAAATGGACATAGTCGGTAGTTTCTTTATAAACAAAAAAGAAGAATTAATTTAAATAGCCGTCCATCTAATCTTTTAAACTAAGAATATAATATCCAATGGGNAATATATATATATATATATATATATATATATATATATATATATATATATATAATCATGTATAATCAATGTATTATCTATATATACTGGCTAGAAAATTAAATTGAATCCAACCGGCTAAATATTGCAGAACTATGACACCTTTTGAGATGATCTTTTATTTTTGATCCACTTGTTCCATGGGTAGAATTTCGAGGTCAAAAATTATTGTTCATGGGCAAGCCCGGAGTCATACACGTTAAATTTGAAGTTTTGTCCATAAAACAAACGGGGAACAAAAATTTAAGACCATCTACTTTTAGGACTATTTGTGTAGTTCGCTACGAATGAAAACAATCAAGCATACATACACAGTTCTCTATATTACGTAACTATTTTGACATATCGGTCATTGATATAATTATGTGTATAAAAAAATGGAAAAGAGACACAATTGTTTGGAAAATCTCTGATCTAGTGTGCACTTGGCAAACATAAAAGAAATTGTAACCGACAGGAGCGGAGCCGGAGTGTGAAATGCGAGTTCGATCGAACCCAATAATTTTAGTTTAGACTCTATATTTGTCCTAAACAATTTATTATATATATAAAAATTATTAATTTAGAACGCATTAACTTAAAATGATTACAATACCAAACTCACAAGCTTCAAATTTCTGGCTCCGCCTCTGATAACCGATTGAACTCTCACTTCTCTCGATAGGCTTCCTTCGTGCTATTCAGAACAAAAGACCCAGATGATTTCCCTCAAGAGTCAACCTTGATATGTGATGATATAAAACAGCTTAGGCTTGATTGTCAAGTATATATTGTGCACTCTGACTCAATCTTTGAGGTCTCACATTTTTTTTTTAAAAAAACTTTAACCAAACTCACTTTAACAATGGATTTTGGATTTTAGAACTGAATGTTAACAGAGGCGGATTCAAGATTTCAAGAGGATGGGTGTACCATTGTGAAGAGCTGGATCTAAAATTTATATTTGATGGGTTTAACTTTAATCTCTTACCATGAACCCACTACAATTTTAAAATTCTAGGTTCAAAATTATACTCTTTTTCTAGGTTCACATATATATCTATACTTCGTGCCGAAAACAAAACCTTTCAGAGTGGGATTTGAACAGCCAATTTCACATGTAGAGGTGCATCCAGTAATATTTGCATCATAAGAGTTTTTGAGCATGGGTTCACACACATATTTTTAAATAATGTTGAAGAAATATAACATTGTTATACATAATTTGGGAAGAGGAGTATGAGTTCACGTGAACCCACGCCTCTGTACTTGGATACTCCTCCGAGTGTTAATGGTTGGGTTGTGAATTTAATATTTGTTTTTTAACATAAGTATAATATTTGAACAAAAGCTACTGAACGCGTAGCCTTGTACCTCGACTTGTGACTCCGGCCCTATCTAATTGCACCAGGGCTTTCTTTCCCTGTTTTTAGCACTAGAAAGAATTACAATTCCACATCCAAACAATTTTATATATCACACTTTGAACAAAAAAATTCATGATAAAACCAAAAAGATATTACAATAATCAATTATAAACAACAACAACAACAAAAAAAAAGTCACACCAACAAACCCAAAAAAAGAAAGTCAAAATAAAATAAAAAACAGATTATAAATACACATCACAGGGATAGGACTTAGAACTCCTGTAATTAGAAAAAGAGAGCCTAGGAGTACACAATATCTTCAACGTCCTATGACCTGACTTCCAAATTCCAACTTTAAACCTTATTTTTGCCCTAATTTTCACCTCAACTTCCACTGCTCCAGAACTTCTTTCTGTCTTAAAATCATGAGCAATCTCGTCGTAAAGTACCACGCCTTTCGCCGGAAGTGAAAGATCCAAACGTGTCACATTTCTATGAGGCTGAAAAAATGGTTCAACATTATTAGAAGAAATTGGTTGAGAGTTAAAGAAGAGCTTCACTCCAATATTATCGTAATATATGGAAATTCTCTTGTTGGGATTGTAGGCTCGTAATCCGAATTTGAAAGTTGCATGTAAATGGTCATCGTTGCTTAAGTTGTAGTTATGAATTGAAGTATTTTCGATGGAATAGACCATTTTTCGGGGTTTTAATGCTAGCCATACAATGAGAACGCTTATTCCAACGATGATGATTAGGGTTAAGATTGCAATGGATATGCACCTACATAGGCTAACGGGATTATGACGTGGCATGCCGGCGGTTGGCGAGGAAGAGTCGTTGTGGAACTAATTAGTATTTTGGATTTGGACTTGTTGTCAGAAGAATGTTGAGCTATAGTTTTATATGGGGGAAAAGAAATGATGCAAATAATTACGATAAAGGAAGCTACAGTTTTTTAAAGGGAAGACAGCTCCGTTTATTTCTGCTTTTTTATTAAGGGTGTTAGCTTTTGATTTCTTGCATGAAACTCAAGAGATCTTATGGAGTTGTACTTTCTATTTATATCTCATAACAATTTTACACGGAGTACAAGGCTTTCTAAATATATGTCCTCTGTAACAACACTTCATTATAACACTCAAAAAATATTGGAACAAACAAGGCTGTTATACAGAGGTTTGACCGTACAATTTGATTGTGCGAATATTTATTCAGTTTAAACTATTACTCCGTTGATTATTGTTTTAGTTACATTGACATCAACCTCACAAACATTATCAAGAAACCAATTAAAATGGGAAATTAAATTAAGACATTTTGAGATATGTCCTTGTAGTCTGTAGAGAACAACCTTAGTGCTGGTTTTCGAACAACTTATAACTAAAGCAAGATCCATCATCCAAAATCTTTCCTAGCTATTTCTCTCCCTGCAAGATAAGAATATTCATGTTACCTGCAATTCTCATCACTCTTTAATTTCATGGAAATCTACGTTATAATCAGTTAAAATTAGAAAGCACAACTCCATATAAGATCTCTTGAGTTTCATGCAAGAATTATCAACCAGATAAGATGATTCTCTATTTCAATATAATATCCTGTTAGCCCAAATACATCTCAGGCCCAATTGACACAGGCCCAATCGGATAAAGGGAAGTAGAAGGCCCTTTATAAATCTTAGTCCACATCTATTATAATTTAGCACGTAAATATTGTTGCAATTGTTTTTCTTATTTTACACTTGTAAATATAAATAGCTTCTATAGAATAATAAAATCAGTTTTGGTCAATTACACTTTGACCAACCCACTCGTCTCTCTTCTTCTCTCAACCCTTCTAGGATTTTCTTCTTTTTATTTTCGCCATAGCTCACAAGCTTCTAACCTAACATGGTATCATAGCGGGAATGTAGATTCCTCTCGTCGCAAGCTTTCTTCCAATGGTAACCTCGTTTGAAATCGTCAGAGATTGATTCTGATCGTCGACGTTCAGGGTACGTTCGTGAAATTTGGGGCTTTCTTCAATCTCCGCGTTTAATCGACTTTTCGTACTTAAAATGACACTTATCTTCAAGTTACTCGAGAGTTTCTGCTGGATTTCTCTACCTAGGTTCTTGGCTGAACAAGACCTTACTTCTTCGGGTTTTCAGAAGAAGGCAGGTACTGTTGATCACGCCCAACTATGCCTTATAAAAAAGACTAAGCGGTCGTTGCAAATATATTCCGGTTTACAAGTCCGGAGCCGAATCCCACAGAAAACTAAGGCTTAGCTACAACTGTTTAATATTGCTAAGAAACACAAGTCCAAACAATTTCCTAATTATAGATATTATAATATTTGTTTTTAACTAATTAACTAACAACTATTATAAAGCAGTAAAACTATTAATTAACAAGGATAAGGATTGGAGACAAGATAAAGGAGATCTAGAGTTATGATTTTCCCTATTGTCATAATCCTTTCTGCTACGTTTCCTATAAATTTGCCTAAGTTTTCTCTACCGATCATGAGCGCTATGAGTGTCATAATTCTCTCCCAAGTAACTACCGCAATTTACTAGACATATTCTCCCGAATTACGCTAGTTGGCATTAAGTACGGCTCATTCAGATCGCACCAAGGTTTCGTTATTCCTAATACCACCTTTAAACCCTCTGTATTGATCCCTCATGTACGTTAGGAGTGATGTTGTTCAGCAACTACCTAAATATGCACTTTTTCCCCAGTAATACACACTAAATAGGCACAATTAATTGAGATCTCTTCAACCAACCACAATAACAACGTAGTTGAACAAATAGAAAAAATACTACGGTAAATCTATATTAACGTAATAGGAAAATCATCCTCCAATAAGTTCCATCAAAATACTAGATAACAACTTATCTATTCATAATAGTATTCAAAACTACAATACTATAATTCATAACCAATAATAGAAATAGGAAGAATGAAGTGAAAAACTCATAGAAGAATTCTCTGCCTTGCTCCTAGTGTGTTCTTGCCTCCTTAGGTCGAATTTGTGTCAAAAGTCCTCAAAATACCGTATTTCCATGTATATATACCAATTAGGGTCGGGCCCAAACAATTATACCTTCTCCTACGCGAAAAATAACACTTTTCACGGACATGACGTGCGCGGTCGCGCTCTTTTCACACTTTTTGCCCCATATGCGTGGTCAATGCGCGGATGCGCACTCGCTGCGCACTTTTCACCCTGTTCTGTTGAGAATTTGAAAGAAGGTAAAACCTGAAAGTTGTATCCCTTTGAATTATATTTTCAACCATATATTGTGGAGTCCAAATAGAGTTATTATCGAAAAGTTATGTGCATTTTACTAGACAATGCGCAATATGCCTGCTCGATTCTTCGTTCTTTCTAAACTGTCATCTGTCGATCCCCGAACACTATCCCGACTTAATTTCTTGGGATTTTACTCAGACTTTAAAGCTCCAAATCACTTTATTTTATTCCACAACATATACATAGCTCGTAATCACTCATACAAGGTATAAAACACACAAGTAGTCAAAACACTAGCGGTTAAAGCTCAAATTCAACTAAAGTACGGTAAATTGGAATATAATAATCGACTAAAACATGAGATTAAATCCTACCACCAAAAATCTTACTTATTAGGGTTTTCAGAAGGACAGTACTGTTGTTACTCCTAATCACAAACTTTGATATTTTCATTATTGATGTTTATTGCATGTACTTGATTTCGATGTATCTCTGATTACTTCAACATTCTACTGTACTTTCTTAGTAATAGTCTTAGTTACTGATGAAAATGGGTAGTATTATAGAGGATGTTAATCCTACTTCGTCTTCCAACGGTTTTGCTTCATTTTTCTTGGATCCATCACATCCCTTCATCATCCCTCGATAATCCCGGGAGTTAACTGGTATCTGTACCATTCAATGGTTGTGGGTTTGTCATGGCGTAGCAGTATGCTTACTTCCCTATCTGCAAAGAACAAGCTCAGAATATTAGATGGCAGAGTCAGCCAACCCACTCCTAACTCTCCTTATTATCCATATTGGGAAAGGTGCAATGATATGGTTAAAGCCTGGATAACTAATTCGGTATCTAGAGAAATAGCTATTAGTGTCATGTATTTTAAAGTTGCTAAGGAAGTCTGGAAAGATACAAATGAAAGGTTTGGTCAGTCAAATGGGTCTAAATACATCCAAATACAAAGGGAAACCAGCTCTACTACTCAAGGCTCCTCTGATATAGCTTTTTGCTTCACCACACTGAGGAGCTTGTGGGATGAGCTAAATTCATCATATGTAGGTCATGTTTGTTCATGTGGTGCACTACCTAAGTTCATAGAGGATCAATAGTTATTTGAATTTCATAATGGTCTCAATGAGTCCTACACAACTGTTAAAAGTGCCATTATGTTGATGAATCCCCTTCCACCAATCAGCAAATCTTATAGTCTCCTGCAGCAAGATGAGAGTAAAAAAGAAGCTCATTCTACTGCTCTAAACTTTTCTGGTGATGCCACTTCTTTCTTAGTGTCTACTGGTACTTCTACCACAAATAGGAACTTCAGTAAAAAGGTAAACTTTGAGGCCATTACAGTTGCTCCAAATGCCTTTTGCAAGTACTGCAAGAAGCTTGGCCACACTATAGACAAATGCCACAGACTTCATGAGTTCCCTGCTTATTTCAAATTCACCAGGAATAAAAAGTACGTTTCTTGTGTCCATACTGAAAGTCCATCCACCATTGTTGTCACTTCCACTTCTCAACATACTGATACCTCAGCCCATAGATTCACCAAGGAGCAGTATCAACACCTATTGACCTTGTTTCAACAAGCTCAAATGTCTAATACTTCCACACCTGATGCCTCCAATGTGGATCATTCTGCTTTTCCCCACTTTGCAGGTTTGTTCAGTATATATAATGTAAAGTCTGAGGGTTCTCATGTGTGTGCATCATCTCAATTAGGTGTCAATCCTTGGATCTTGGATACAAGTGCTACTAATCATATGACTTCGCACAAACATCTTCTGTTTAATGTTCAATCATTAATCAAGTTGTTTCTTGTCACCTTACCTAATGGATATGAAGTTTAAGTTGTATCAACTGGATCTTTGTATCTTAGACATGATATAATTTTGCTTCATATTCTTCTTGTGCCATCTTTTCACTTCAATTTGATATCAGTTCATCAGCTTATCTGTCAGTTAGATAGTTCAACACTTTTTACCAAAATAATTTCTTCTTTACAGGGCCCTTCTTTGAAGAGGCCAACTGAAATTGGTAAAGCTGCAGGCAGGCTGTACTATCTTGATCCAGATGTTGATCTCTTCCCTATTCCATCTGGTTCTATGAATGTTTCTTCTTCTAGTACTTTACCAAATTCTGTTTCAATTGTACCTGATAAGTCTAGCCATGTTGTTACACATGTTAATGGTACTCATGGTTGTAATTAGTCACATTGCCTTAATAAATTGGACTTGTTTTCGCATCAAAGATTAGTACACATGCCTTATCATAAAATGAAAATTATTTCTTTCTTGTATGATAATTTATCTTCAAAGTAAAATTTTATGTGTCTTGTTTGTCCACTAGCAACAGAGATTACCTTTTTCCTGAAAGTGTTATACACTCTTCTTCTCCTTTTCAATTAGTACACATTGAAACTTGGGGTCCATATAACACTATAACTTATAGTGGCTTCAGGTATTTTCTAACTTTAGTTGATGATTATACTAGAGCCACGTGGACTCACCTTCTTTCTTGCAAGGGCAATGCTCTTTATATCCTTAAAGCCTTTACTGTCATGGTCAAAGATCACTTTCACTCATCTGTTCAAAAGGTCTGACAATTCCTTTGAACTTGGTGGTAGTTCTGAAGCCACCAAGTTCTTCTCAAGCCAAGGCATGCTCCATCAGACTACTATCCCACACACCCCTCAGCAAAATTGAGTGGTTGAAATGAAACACAAACACTTATTGGAAACATCCCGGGCTCTTCTTTTTCGACCTAACCTTCCCCTTGAGTATTGGGGTGACTGATCTAACTGCCACTTACCTCATAATTAGAATTCCTTTTGTTGTTTTGAATAATATTTCTCCTTATGAAAAACTTCATGGCCTTCCTCCACTCTATGCTCACCTGAAATCTTTTGGATGTTTATGCTATGCTACTTTACATAAGTTTGGCAGAGATAAATTCCAGGCAAGAGAAATTCCTTTCTATATTTTTGGGGTACCCCTTTGGAAAAAAAGATTACAAACTTCTTACGTCACCACTCATTCTATTTTCTTTTCTAGGGATGTGATTTTCCATGAACATATCTTTCCCTACAAATCTGATCATCCTTCTATCTTTCCTTATCATTCCACATCATATTTTGTAGATTCTGCAACCTCATTTCCTTCACCTTCTCCTAATCCTGTGTTTTTGACTCCCAAGACTCTCATGTTCCCCCATTTCCTTCACTTTCTCCTACAACTGATGTTTCTGTATCCCCAGACTCTCATGTTCCCTCACTTTCTTCTCTTACACCTCTTTTTGTTTCTCCTTTTGTCATCCCTTCTCCTCCACTTTTGAGGACATCCACCAGAACAGTCCAACAACCTTCCTATCTCAAAGACTATTATGTTCTTCTGTTTATTCCTCTAATTCCCTTCCTACTTCTTTTGTTGACATACACATGCATGATCCCCAATTCTACCAACATGCTGCCTCACGTCCTGCTTGGCAGGAGGCCATACTAAAGGAATTCCAAGGCCTTGAGGCAAACCAGATTTGGAACATTGTCCCCCTGCCTCCTCACAATAAAGTTATTCCTTGTAAATGGGTTTACAAAATCAATCAAAGGGCTGATGGTTCTATTGAGAGGTATAAGGACAGGTTAATCATTACGGATGACACTCAAAAGGAGGGCATTGACTTTACTGCAACTTTTTCCCTTGTTGTCAAGTTTACCACCATCAAGTGCTTACTTGCTTTAGTTGCTAAATGGGGCTGGACTGTTTTTCAACTTGTTGTGAACAATACTTTCCTTCATGGAGATCTCCATGAAGAGGTTATATGAAGGTTCCACCTGGTCATGATGTGTCTGCTCCCTCTTCTTCTTCTCCCTTGATTTGCAGACTCAAGAAGTCACTCTATGGCCTTAGGCAAGCTTCCCGACAGTGGTTTTCAAAACTGTGTGAAGCTTTGCAATCCAGAGAGGCTACATTTCAAGAATGAATGATTATTATTTATTCACCAAGGCCTCATCTGATTCCCTCACTATCTTGGATGTCTATGTTGATGACATTTTGCTAGCTGGTAATGATGTTCTTGAGATGAACTCTTTGAAGTCTTTTTTGGATGCTCAATTCAAAATCAAGGACCTAGGCTCAGTACACTACTTTATGGGTTTAGAAATATCTCTTCGACACAAGTACACTTCTGACCTCTTGTCTGAAGTTCATTGTCAACATTTCTCTTATGTCATGACCCCTTTGAACCCTTTTGTGAAACTAGTGTTAGACATGGGGGATACTATTTCGGATCCTAGTTTGTATAGGAGATTGATTGGGAAGATTAATTTCTTGCAACATAATAGGCCTGATATCTCCTTATTCGTTTAACATTTAAGTCAGATTCTTCAAAAGCCTCAAGTCACACATGTTGGCAGCCTTACATGTTATCAGGTATTTGCTTAATGATCTAGCTCAAGGTGTGATTCTCTCTGGCTCCTCTGATTTTTCTCTCATAGCCTACTCGTATTCTGATTGGGATGCATGTGCCATGTCTCACAAATCTGTCACTACTATTACATTACTCTTGGTGGCAACCCCATTTCTTGGAAAAGCAAAAAGCATGCCACTATCTCCTTGTCTTCAGCTGAAGTTGAATACAGTGCACTTCGCAAAGTTGCAACTGAGATTTCTTGGTTACTCAGGTTGCTGCATGACCTTGGTTTCTCTATCTCCAATCCAGTTCTAATCTATTGTGACAACCAGACATCACTTCATATTGTGAAGAACACGGTATTTCACGAGCGCACCAAACACATTGAGATTGACTGTCATTATGTGCGCACTTGTTTGCAGGATGGTCTGGTTTCCTTGCATTTTATCTCTAGCACCAACCAGTTGGCAGGCATCATGGACAAGGCTCTTCCAGGTCAGGTTCATCATGGTTTACTTTGCAAGCTTGGTGTGTTCTCACCCTCAATCTTGAGGGAGGGTGTTAGCCCAAGTACATATCAGGCCCAATTGACACAGGCCAAATCAGATAAAGGAAAGCAGAAGGCCCTTTATAAATCTTAGCCCACATCTGTTATAGTTTAGCATGTAAACATTGTTGCAATTGTTTTTCTTATTTTACACTAGTAAATATAAATAGCTTCTATAGAATAATATTTGGTCAATTACATTTTGACCGACTCACTCGTCTCTCTTCTTCTCTCAACCCTTCTATGGTTTTCTTCTTTTAATTTCCGCCATAGCTGACAAGCTTCTAGCCTAACATATCCATTTGGTCTTTTTAGGACCGAAGAACTTGCTGAGGAATACAACCTTTTTCAGTCAAAGCCCAAAAGAATGGGATAACATATAATGGATTGTGTAGGCTACTAGTAAGCCCATTCAAGTAGGAAAGGGTAAGCCCGTATTTGATCCAGTCCATGACCTGCAAAATCCAAATGAAAGAATTCGGTCAGGCGGTTATGACAAGTTGTGAAACAACCTCTCTAGCTCACACAAGGTTGGATAAAATATGCGTACATCTCACTTTTTTCATACCTCGCTTGTGGGATTGCAGTGAGTATGTTGTTGTTGTTGTTGTTGTTGTTGTTATTGTTGGTCATGACAAGTTGTATCACTATCGGGTCGAAGGATGAATTTTTCACTTTTCACTCGAAGTCGCGATCGAAAATGTCATTGGTCATATACAAACGTTTTACGTTCACTATCTAATTTTACAATAGGTTAATTTTGAAACGGATACAGTTAGAACATATAGGGTGTGTTTGTATGAAGATTTTTTTTTTAATTTTTCATTATTTTGTTTGCTTGACTGTTTTCGATAAGATTTTTTTCATGAACTTATTTTACTCTAATTAGAACTGCCATGATTCCTCTAACTAGAAGAAAATGTTTTTTCTGTCAAGAGAAGGGAAAACATTTTCCAAAACTCTTTTTTAAACTTTCCACCTTATTTTCCATCTGCACCAATCCCCATATCCCACCAACCCCTATCCCCTACCCTTACCCCACCCCTACACCTTACGCCATCCCGCCCTACCCTAAATAAAAATATTATTAAGAGTACTTTCTTTTCATGTTGTAGATAGAGTACTACTTTTTTATTTATTTCAACAAAATGAGTATATATTTTTCATGACGTAAAAAAAAGTATTTCTTTCATTTCAACAAAAAAAAATACTTTCTTTTCGTGACGTAGAAAATGTATTTTTCTTTAATTTCAACAGAGTGATGTTGTAAAAAATATTTTATTACGTTTCAACAAAATGATGTTGTAAAAAGTATTTTATTTCATTTCAACAAAATGAGTACTTTCTTTTCATGTTGTAGAAAAAGGTAATTTCTTTTTCGACAAGAAAAAAGATTATTTTTCTTTTAGTTATGGAGCACAAATTTCAATATTGTTTTTGCGTGAAAAAGTAAAACAGTATATTAATTCCTTTGATTTGTGTGAATTTTTAAATGATTAATTAAAATCTCGAAGAAAACAGAGTTCTGAAAATATGGGGTATTTGGGGTGAGGGGAGAGAAAGAGCATAGGAAACATGGGGATTCGGGGGAAAGAGGGGTGAGAAGAGTAGCATAAGAAATAATTCTCCTAAAATTATTTTTTATTCTCTAACCAAACACTAGAAAATATTTTTCGAATAAAGTTTTTCACTCACCAATCAAACAAGAAAAAATAATTGATAAAAACACTAATTTTCCAAAAAAATATTATTTTCCATGAAAAATTATTTCGCTCCTACCAAACACAGCCATAGTGCTTATCAAAAGTATGTCTAACAAAAGGGGAAAAATACTAGTGAAAAAAGATTATTAAATCAACTAGAAGATTGAGAGTTATAGTTCATACAACTTTAGGGAGAGAATTATATTTGTGACTATGATGGAGGAGTCCATTCTCACAAAGAACGTTTCCTTTTGTTTATTGTTTTCCTTTGTGCTATTTAGGAATCTTGCCATTTTTGGCGCAACAATAAATGAAAATAAAATCTCAGAAACCAAGTAAAAATATACAATCAATGGTAGAGATAAATAAACTTCCTTACGTATATAGATTATGTGTTGGATCTTCGTGGCTTTTTTATATACTTGCTATTTTATATTTTAAATTTTTTTATTAAAATTTTTGACAGTTTTGTCCTTGGTTGCATCATATTCATTGTACTATCTATATTTATAAATTTATAGTTAGAAAATATCGAATTAACTTAATTTAGGTTGGTTTGAAATTTTAAAAAAATCACTTTTGGTAGGGGACAAAGGGACAGGCGACAGAGAATGAATTCATGTAAATCTGGCGATGCACGCTTTTGACATCGTCCATGTGAAAAGTCGTAGATGCAAAGTTGGTGCTACATGTGCGACAAAATATACAGGAAAAATGTCCGAGACAGATGTACACGGTAGCTGAGGAAGAAAATTAATTTTAAATATTCAAAAGAAAAAAATATTATTATTTCTAAATATTCAACAATTTATATATGTACATAATATTTTTACTAATATACACATAGTACTATTTTTTATAATAGGAATTCGGTTGAACCTCTTCAGCAAATGTGCCTCTGGAGCTGAATTGGCACCTACCAAATGCGACGGGAAAAGAAAAAGGGGATGTCCCACTATTATAGTAAATAATCTATGTGTTCGTTTGATATAAGGGATAATTAATCACGAGATTAAATTTGAGATGAATTTATTCATATTTGATTGGGATAAAATTATCGTATAACTAATCGCAGAATTAGTTATTGTGTAGTGATTTTTCATCCTTATAGTAAGATGGTATAATTAATCCTAGATAACTAGTTTCGACATAATTAATCACGGAATACTTGTTTCTCAACCAAACAATATTCGTTTCTGTTAAAGATTGGTTTTCAACTTCTTACTTTTTGGAAAGAAAAAACACATCTGCTGAAGTTTATGTCGGTAGCGAAGACAGAAATCCTAACAAGAAAATTTAAGAAAATATAAGAATTAATGTCATTCCTGGCATTTAAACTTGTGACTGAATTTGTTTTTGTGCCACCATTATCATTACACCAAGAGTTTCTATGTCAAACAAATTCAATAATTTATACGTATATAAAAGAAAATAATTATTTTTATCCTATTTCTGCAGTATATTTACTCAAAAATATATTCAATTGAACTCTATTGCACCATATTGCTTTAACTCCTATTGTTACTTCAAGTATTACTGGCCATGAACTTCACAGTTTAATCACTATTTGGAGTACATTTGGCACCAAACAAAGACCACGGTGCTTATCTTGGCACGTGGTATTACCAAACCACATAATTAAAAAGAGGGGAAAAGGATGTGTAGAAAGTGAAAGTAAATTATAGTAAAGGGACTAAAAAGTGTAGTGATCAAAGGGACTAAAACAACACTTGTCTAATTCCTTTACACCCCGCTCAAGCTAGGTGTCATGAAGATGTTCTTCATGCCTAGATTGGACAGCAGATAGTGATGTCGAGTGACACCCAAACTTTTAGTAAGAATATTCTCTTGTTGTTCTGAAGAAGGGAAATGCAAAAGATGAATAAGCCCAAGTTGCACCTTCTCGCAAATGAAGTGACAGTATATATCAATATAATTTGTTCGCTCGTGAAACACTAGATTGACAGCTATTTGAATTGCAGACTCACTGTCACATAGCATGGTCCCATGCTTCTGGATATGCACCCCTAATTCTGCGAATAAGCCAGTCACCCAAATTATCTCTGCAATTGTTGAAGCCAAACTTCGATACTCAGTCTCTGCTGAGCTTCTAGATATGGTGGTTTGCTTCTTTGACTTCCATGAGGTTAAGGAGCTCCCAAACTTAATCAGATACCCAGTAATTGATCGTCTGGTGTTGGGGCAAGAGGCCAGTCAGCATCACAAAAAGCTGTGATTTGTGAGGGAGCATTTGCTGACATTAATATTCCCATTCCTGGGGACTGCTTGACATACTTGATCACCTTGATGGTAGCCTTCATATGTGATGTCTTAGGACAATGCATAAATTGGCTCAGACATTGTACTGCAAATGAAATATCTGGCCTAGTCATGATGAGGTAGAGAAGTCTTCCAATTAATAGTTGATATGCACTAGGATCATCAAGAACTTTATCATCTCAAATACCAAACTGAGTGTCAAACTCCAATGTTGTGAGCTTCTTGTTGACCTCCAAAGGTGAACCTGCTGGTTTTGATCCTGAAAGTCCCATATCTGAAATAAGTTCTAATGCATATTTTCTTTGATGCATTAGAATTCCCTCTTTACTTTTAGCAAATTCAATCCCTAAGAAGAACTTCAGCTCCCCTAGGTCCTTGATGTTAAAAACTTTCTGCAAATACTCCTTAGTCTTCTGTATTAAGGCAGTATCATCTCCTGTAATTAATAGGTCATCAACATAAAATAAGACCACTACTATCTTGTCTTGAATTTTTCTAGTGAACAAGGAATAGTCCTAATGACTTTGACATAAGTCAATGCAGAGGTTAGCTTGATTTTCCACTACCTAGAGGCTTGAGAAGTCGACAGACTTGATGTTGTCCTTCACAAGTAAATCCTTGTGGTAATAATTCCATATAAACCTCTTCAGTTAGATTACCTTGCAAAAACGCATTATAGACATGCATTTGATGAATTTCCCGATTATTCATTACTGCCAATACAATAACAGTCCTCACTGTTACCATTTTGACAACAGGGGAGAAGGTTTCTTGATAATCAAGTCCTTCTCTTTGGCTATACCCTTTGGCAACCAACCTAGCCTTAAAACTTTTCACTTCACCTGTAGCTTTATATTTAATGTGCACCCATCGACAACCAATAGCATACTTCCCTAGTGGCAAAGGAACCACAGTCCATGTTTTTTTGTCTTGTAATTCTTTGAATTCTGTCTGCATTGCCTCTACCCATCTTGCATCTTAATCTGCTTCTGCATAGGGTTTAGGCTCAGTGTCTGCAGAAAACTTGGTGATGAAGCCTTGATATTTGGAAGACAGGAAGTCATAACTAATGACATCTGAGATAGGATACAAGCAAGTATGTGCTCCTGATTATTTATTAGTCCTCACATAATCTTTAAGGCAAATAGGTGGCTTAGTTGTTCTACCTGATCTCCTTTCAATCAACTTTGTTGTTTGAGTCTCTTCTACTGCTTCTATGGCTTCAACAAGATCTGCCACATCTTTAGAAAAGTCCTGAGATTCATGATTTTCTTGATCAAGGTTTGTTGGTGCACTAGGAAGTTGATGTGAAGTAAGATCTACAACATGTTGAACAGAGATAATGTCCCTTCTTGCAATGTCTAAATCATCCATTACACAAAATCTTTACAATTTTGTAATGTCAGCAGCTTGATGACTTTGGCTTGTATGATTATCCTAGAAAGGAAATATGCTTTCATGAAAGATAACATCTCTACTAATAAAGCACACTTTATTAGATAAGTCAAATAGCTTGTTTCTTTTCTGATGAACACTATATCCTAGCAAAACTGACTTCATTGCTCTTGGACCAAACTTATCCGGTTTTGGCAATATAGTTGCATAACAAAGACAATCTATCACCCTCATATGATACAAATAAGGTGACATGTTGTACAATACTTCAAAGGGTGATCTACCTGTCAAGATGGTAGACGGAATCCTATTTATTATATATGTTGTTGCCTCTACACATGTTCCCAAGAATCGAATTGGCAAATTAGCTTGAAACCTAATTGCTCTTGCTGTTTCTAGGAGGTGCATGTGTTTCCTTTTGACCACTCCATTCTGTTGAGGAGTGTAAGGACAAGAACTCTGGTGTAAAATCCCATGATGTGCAACTAATTCCTTGCAAGACAACACCTTAATCATTTTCCCAAACTGGTTAAGAATCATTGCAATGAATGTTTTAAGTAACTTAGACACATATGATTTCACTCTCATTAAGAAAATCCATGTTCATCTGGTGTGATCATCTCATCCCATTATAGGTTGGAACCTTTTAAGGGTCTCATACATCCATGTGTATCAAATCAAAAGTTCATTTGCTCTACTAGTACTAACAGAGAATGCAATTTTGTTTTCCTTGACAAGGGACACACATCACAGTGTTGTAATTGGAAAACATCTTTATTCCTAAAATCAGAAATCTTTCGAATGACGGCCATAGGCACATGGCCTAATCTTTTGTGAGAAATTTCAGGTTCCTTCGTCTGCTCTACTGTCATAACCTTTGCTCCATTTATTACAACTTTCTTATAGAGTGTTCTTAGTAGATGCAAATCATCTTCTCTACTACTACTCGCCTTCACTTTCCCAGTGCAAAGATCCTGAAATATAAAATGTTCAGGGAAGAATATTTCACATTAATTTAGTTCCTTGGTCAATTTAGATACTGATAACAGATTGAATTTAAAATGGCACACAAAGCACATCCTTAAGGATATCACCTTCTGCCAAAGGATTGTTTTTTATTTTTGTTACTTTAGCAGATTCTTCTGTGGGCATTTGCACATTTCCAGCACTTCCTACTTTACCATCATCCAACAACAAACGTGCATTTCTTGTCATGTGATTTGTAGCTCTTGTGTCTACTATCCAATATACTGCATTATCTTTAACAAGGAAACACTTACCTGCCAAATGTGCACTTGATTCAGATGTAGAAACCTTACTAAGCATGTTGAGTAGTATATTGTATTATTCCTGTGTGATTGTTGGTGCAACAGTGTTGGTGGGAATTATCTGCATTGGTGTTGCCTTGATTAGTTGCACTAGCCTTAGATTGCAGAGAATGCCCATCAACCACATTAGCTCTTGCCTTGTACTTGAAACCTGCAGGATACCCGATCAATTTGTAGTAATTCTCCTTAAGGTGACCCCTCTTGTTGCAGTAACCACAATGCATCAGCTTGAAACAACCATCCCTTGTGTGGCCTTTTTCATGACAATAGTCACACTACACACTCAAATTTCTCTTCTGCTTAAGTACATTATTTCTAGTCGTGAACAATGCAACTGACTCCATGGTTTCAGCAGTAACATAGTTACTTCCTGCTACAAGTTTTTGACTCTCATACTGAACAATCAAAGCATACGCTTGACTCACATTAATCACCTTAGATTTCATCATGATTTGACTCCTTGCCTGACTATAACCTTCATTCAGTCCCATTAAAACTGTAATAATGTAATGACCCAAAAGGTCATCCCGTGTAATTTTAGCTAAATCTGTGTTCCGAGACCGTGAAAACCTCATTTTATCTCACCTCGATGTGCATGCGCAGCCCAGGCGTGTAGTCGGGAAGCCGTTATGTGAAAAATGGATAAAATGAAGATTTTTGTAATAATTATTTGAATAAAGTTGACTTTGGTCAATATTTTTGGTAAACGGACCCGGACCCGTGATTTGACGGTCTAGGAGGGTCCGTAGGAAAATATGGTACTCGGTCGTATGCCCGTAATAAAATTCCAAGGTCCCAAGTCCGAGAAATAAATTTTTAAAGAAAATTATTTTCTGAAAAATATAAAGGTTATTGAAAATGAGAAGTGATGTGAAACCTGTGTTATCGAGCCCATATTATGGTTCCGGAGCCTGGAACAGTTTCAATATGTTTATTTTGTGCTACCTGTGAAATTTGGTAAGAAATGGACTCAGTTTGAGGTGATTCGGACTAAAAAATGAAAAATTTGAAGTTAATGAAGTTTTGAGAATTTTTATAGATTTTGAGGTTTAATTCGATTTTTATGATGTTATTTTGGTGGTTTAATTACTCAAATAAGTCCGTAGGATATTTTTTAGGTTGTGTGTATATTTGGTTTTGAGCCCCGAGGGCTCGGGTGAGTTTCGGGTAGGCGTCGGAGTGCAAATGCCTTAGAAATCTGGTGTGGGTGTTGTTTTCTGGTGCTCAGGTAAATGCCATATGCGAACGCACTCAAGGGAGTGAGAACTCACAGTGTAAAGTGGGGTATGAGGGTCAGGGTCAATTTGTTCAATGCGAACGCACCAAGCAGGATGCGATCGCGGAGGGTCCTTGCGGGGGGG
>ML332561.1:0-10129 GCA_005239505.1 Nicotiana paniculata | reverse complement strand
GTGGATTGTGGGGTGTTTGTCCCGGCTATGATGGTTGTTCTTGCGTATTATGAGAGAAAGTGGTTTAATATGGACCCAGGTAAAAGATATTAGCTTAGTTGGTGCGAGCAAGGTAAACTCGATGTTTGTAGATGCATTTAAATATGATTATGGGCTCCGTATGAGCCAGACATGTTCATTTCAGTAGAGCGCTTTTCAAGGAAAGGTATTAGAACAACGGATGTTGCTCCGTCTTCGTCAAATTCATGTGTTATTATGATTGTGCCATGTGAGTTGTCAAACAACTTGATAATTTCCTAGGTGTTGAGGTCCCGTGTAGTGGGGATGTTATGTGAGCAAGATAGCTCTTGAGATCCAGAGTGTATATATATATATATATATATATATATATCGTACCTCAGTTGTGCTTAAGTTTTGTAGCCTACGGCTTTATCAGTCTCCCCAGGATGGTATTTTGCACTTAGTGTGCTTATGATCGATATTCAGTAATTTGTAATAGTGAGCAAACCAGTTCATACTGGGTGACAAGAGATTATCAGATCAAGGATCATTGCGATAAGGTTATGTGAAGTGTATATTAAAGATTAAATATCGTCATTCAGGTTCATGATAAGGTGATGATTCTAATCAAGATGAGGTATTCAATGATTTGTTAACTCTACAGTTGGGTATGAATTTCTACACATCTCCTCCGTTGTGGTAGTATCGTCAGCATTATAGCAATGTATGCATATTTGTTATGAGGTGCATTGGGAATACCAGATTCGTGAAATTTTGGCTATTAACGTTCAAGGAGTGCCATTGTGGTCAGATGATGAGTTATGCGGTGCATGGTGCTGATTCATCAAAGGTATGCATTCATGTTCTGGTATATGGTGTGGTGGTTGATACGGTGTTTATATGTTGGAAGTAGGCCTGGCAGATAATTTCAAGTGTTGGAACTAGGTTCTGAGCTTATTAAATGGATAAAAGGAGGGATCTTCAGATTTGATCAAGCTAATGTACTCAATTGGGTTGTGGTAGCATGGGCAGGTGCTCGAGGTGTTAAATAGTGATTTCAGATAACTCCAGAGCAGTTCTTAGCACGTTCGAGGAAGAACAACTATTTAAGTGGGGGAGAATGTAATGACCCGACCGGTCGTTTTGATCTCTAGCGTGTCGTTCAACGGTCTGAAGTCGTGAGCAGCTCCATTTCAGGTATTATGACTTGTAGGTGTGTTCGAAATTGAATTTCGGAAAGTTTAAAGTTGATTTGGAAAGAAAATTCTCATTTCAGAAGCCTTAAGTTGGAAGAATCAACTAAGATTGGAATTTTGGGTAAACGACCTCTGAATCAGGATTTGAAGGTTCCAGCAGGTTCGTATGATGATTTCGAACTTGGGCGTATGTCCGGATCGGGTTTTTGATAACTCAGGAGCGTTTCGGCGTATATTATGGAAGTTAGCATTTTAGAAGAATTTCATAGATTTGGGCTTGAAGTGTATTTCAGTGTTGTTGATGTCCGTTTGGGATTCCGAGTCTGGGAATAGCTTTGTATGGTGATTCTGGAGTTGGGGGCGCGATCGGAAGTAAATTCGGATGCCCAGAGGTCATTTTGAAATCATTCGGCTAAAGATATAAATTTAAAGGTTTTTGAGAAATCCGACCGGAAGTGGAAGTTTTGATATCGAGGTCAGAATGCGATTTCGGAAGTTGGAGCAGGTCCGCAATGTCGAATATGACTTGTGCACAAAATTTGGGGTCAATCGAAGATTTGATAGGTTTCGGCATCATATGTGGAAGTTGGAAATTTCTAAGTTCATCAAGTTGGGATTTGGGTGCGATTCGTGGTTTTCGATATTGTTTGATGTGATTTAAGGCCTCGAGCAAGTCCGCATTATGTTTTGGAACATGTTGTTATAATTGGAGGGGGTCCCGGGGGCCTCGGGTGCATTTCGGGTGGTTAACAGATCAAGTTTGGGAGTTTGAAGAAGGCTGAGGTTGCTGTCATCTGGTGTGACCGAACCTGCGAGGATTTGGCCGCATGTGCGGCTATGGCACCGCAGGTGCGAAGGATGGATGGCCTGGATGGGAGCGCAGGTGCGATGGCATTTCCACACCTGCGAAGAAGCAGATGCGGACAGTGGGGCGCATATGCGATTTTTAGGCTGGAGTTGAGGCATCCGCAGGTGCGGGAGATTGGTTGGACCTGTGGGAGCGCAGGTGCGGAGGTAGGACCGCAGGGGCGGAATCGAGGTTGGACAGAATGTTTTTAAACCGTGAATTGTTTGCCATTTCTTCATTTCTTCTTTGGATTAGGCGATCCTGGAAGGCTTCAAAGAGATGATTTCTTCATGCAATGTCAAGGTAAGTAACTCCTTCATGCTTCTAAGTTAAATACAAGATTATATGCATGGATTAGGCATGGAAATTGATTGGAAATTTGGCGAATCTTAAAGAAACCTAGAAAAGGAAAATTGGATTTTTAGCCACGAATTGAGCATGAATATTTGAGTAAATTGTATATTTGAGTTAGTAAGGCTATGGGTAGAATATATCTTCGAGAAATTTCGGATTTCGGGCACGTGGGCCCGAGGGCATTTTGTTCATTTCACTAAGCAGGGTTGGAAAATTATATAATTTGGAATTGTTGCAAATATTAGAGTATATTTTCATTGGGTTGTCGTTGTTTGGATAGTTTTGAGGCGTTGTGCGTCCGTTTGGAGTCATCGGAAGGGCTTGGAGGCCGGTTATGGAATCTCGGAGCGAGTTAAGTCTCCGTTCTAACTTTGTGAGGGGGAATTGTCCCCCTAGGTGAATTAATTAAGTATATGCTATTATCTTCGGGGGCTACGTACGCACGAGGTGACGGGAGTCTGTGCGTAGCTACTATTATGCCTTGTCCGGGTAGTCTAGGACTCACTAGAATGCCTTATGTGTTGTACCTGTAATCTTGTCTGTAATATTCAACTGCTAATATAATCTAAATCGTAATTGAATATCTAAAAGAAGACTAGAGTTCATTTTCCTAATCATCTAGAAAGAGAAATGATTCCTCTAAGGATAATTGTATACCTGATGGGGTTATATTATGGAATATCATTAAACTTGACAAGTGAGTTTCAAAACAAAGATTTCAAAAGCTACATTACATGTTCCTTTAAGAAGAATTTTACCATTTTCCTGATACAAACTGCTTCTTGATAAAAATACGGACTTATTATGTGGATATTTGTACATATGAGCACCTGAGTCGCAGGTATGATTCGCGAGCAGGCTAGCTTTATTATTTGTATGTATAACCACGTCGCATGATCGATTCGCGAGCGGTGCAGATAGATGCATCTAAGGTTCGAGTCATTCGACCCTCGGTAGTGCACAATTTATTATTGTTGGTCCGTGCCGTTCGACTCTCGGCATTGCTTGCGCATGATATTTACTGCGTAGTTGCTATGATTTGTGCCTGATTACTGGCCTGAAATTTTAAGTTGTCAACTGAAATGACAGAGACTTATAGTTATTAATGATTTTTGGAAGAAGTTGTTCCTTCCCTTTGATTAAAGTGTTATTTGACTAAATCACCCATGTTGATTAATTGTTATTAATATGACGAAGATATATAGTGTTAAACGTGAACGAAGTTGATAATTTTATCCCTATTTTTAATAAATTGCCTATGATAATCATGCTTAATGTCGCACTTAAATATTCTAAATTGACCTTTAGCAAGTGTCTAATTTGACCCCTCGTCAGTACCTCTCCAAGGTTAGGCGGGTGACTTACTGAGTACATGTTGTTTTTGTACTCATGCTACACTTGCTGTGCATTTTTATTGCACAGGTACTTTCATAGAAATGTGAAGGATTCAGAGACTTAGGCGAGTTGCATCATCCGCAGGCAATCCACAGCTGATAGAGTCTCCCTCGTTCTGTATTTTTTTTAATTTTAAATTTCCTTGTCCAATTTGTATTTCAGACAGGTTTAGTGATGATTGTATAAATTCTTAGAAAAAGCTCATGTACTTGTGACACCGAGTTCTGGGATATGCTGGGATATATTTGCTAAAGTGTAATATTTAAACCATTGTTTTACTTAACAGATTTTTATTTTGTTAATATGTAATAAAGTGAAAGGAAATGTTTTCTATAAATGTTTAAACCGGAAATTTATTTCAATTAATTAATGATTGGCTTGCCTTACAATGATGTCCGACGCCATCACAACCTTAGGGATTTTGGGTCGTGAAATAAAATATACCTTCGATGTAAAAGTCATACAAATATAATCATTTCAAAACCATTGCTTTTTCAATAATAATTTTCAATAAAATCCCTTGATCAAAATCTCCTCAAGATTTATCCACTAGAACTCAGTCCGTAACTCAGAAATTGTCATGCAGTACAGGAGGAATATCAAATCTTATCAATAGATGCAGTAAATAGCAAACAGTAACAATGGAAACAATAATGCATAAATACGGCACGGAATGTCCCCTCGTGCTAAAATAACATAAACACGGCACGAAATGTCTNAATAACATACACACGGCACGGAATGTCCCCTCGTGCTAAATAACATAAACACGGCAAGGAATGTCCCCTCGTGCTAACATAACATAACATGGCACGGAATGTCCCCTCGTGCTAACATAACATAACATGGAACGGAATGTCCATCGTGCTAATATAACATAACATGGCATGGTATGTCCCCTCGTGCTAACATAATATAACATGGCACGGAATTTCCCCTCGTGCTAACATAACATAACATGGCACGGAATGTCCCCTCGTGCTAACATAACATAACAACAATTTAACAAGGGAAATCAACAATAAGAACCATAATCACAATATCTCGGCAAGGGAGTAAACGACGCAAACAGTATCATCAACAGTATAAACAACAATAGAAATCATACCATCCCGGCAAGGGAGTCAACAATGAAAACAATATCATCAACGTCATAAACGATAATAGAAACCATAACATCCTGGCAAGGGAGTCGACAAGGAAAACAACATCATCAACAACGGAATAATAAGAGAAACCATACAATCCCGGTAAGGGAAACAACTATAACCAATCTCACCTAAACAATTAACTTCACGGAATAAACTCAACTTCAACAAAGGCCCAGTAATAGGAAACATCAAGGAAATACCAATAACATAAATGACTAACAATTAGACCTAAATAGCACTTAAGGGAATAGTCATATAAATCACAGTGTAAGACTCACGAGCATGCTTGACTCCAACGAATAGATGTTCCAACTACGGCTAGTCAACTATAAGGCTAGATGACACTAATTATAGTCAATTGGGAAAGCTAGGAAGAAAATATAGCATGATGATAAGAGAAATAGAATATTCAGTTAAGTCAAGTAAAGTCAAATACCCAACGAAGGAATCCAAAAACAAATAATTCTAATTTAAACAGGAAGGGATGAAATTAACAACCAAGGATTCCAATTTGACAGTTACAAATCATACACAGGGAATATAAGAACCTACGAGTCCTAAAAGGCCAATCTAATTGCAAATAAGTCCGAGTACACACTTGTCACCTCGCATACTCGGACTACAATCAACAAGGAAGACTCAATCCTAAGGGTTAGTTCCCCCCCACAAGGTTAGGCAAGATAATTACCTCAAAGACGACAACCCGGTACTCAAAAATAGACTTCTCGGGCGGAAAGACCTCCGGACGGCTCACAATCAACTAAAACAACTTCAAAATACACATAAAACGTATAAGGAACTATTCCGAATAATAAAGTCTCAATCTTTACAACATTATAAAAATAGACCCAAAAGTCGACCCCCAGGCCCGCACCTCGGAACCCGACAAATTTTACAAATTCCGATTATCCATTCCGATATGAGTTCACCCATACTAAATCTATCCAATTCCGATATCATTTGGTCTTTCAAATCATGATTTTACATTTTAGAAGTTTTCTTTCAAAACTCACAATTCCCTCAACCCAAAACACAAATTAAATGATAAAAACAAGAACTAATTCATGAAATATAATTAATTATAGTGGAAGAACGCTTACCCATTATATTTCTGTGAAAAACCCTCAAAGAATCACCCAAATCCGAGCTCTAGAAGTCAAGATATGTTAAAAATGGCTTAACCCCGATTTTGAGATTATAAACTGTTCTGCCCAGATATTTTTGTGAATTGCGATTGCGGGAGTATACATGCGATCGCGTAGAAGAAATATTTTTCTGGACCCAAAGTGTTCAATGCAATCGAGGACCACGGACGCGATTGCATATAAGGGAGAAAAAGGGTTGTTGTCCAGTGTGTTATGCGATCGCGAGTTAGGTAATGCGATCACATAAGGGAAGACGGACGTTGGGCCTGGGACTACCCTACGCGGTCGCGATGGAGGGTGTGCGATCGCGTTTAAGAAAAGGACTGAGCTCTGCGATCGCGTACATGAAATGGTGAACGCATAGAAGAAAACTGGGCCTTCCAAATAGACACTATGCGATCGCGACTAAGCCTATGCGATCACATAGAAGAGAGGGACATCAAACATATAACAACAGTGGAAAAATGAGGAAAATCGACCCGAAACCTATCCGAAATGCACCTGAGGCCCCCGGAACTCCGTCCAACCACACACACAAGTCATATAACCTAACACGGACTCGCCCGAGGTTTTATAAAACATAAAAACACTAAAACGACGAATCAAACGAAAAATCAATGAAATTACTCAAAACTTCTTTAAACATCAATTTTGCATTTACGGTCCGAATCACATCTATTGAAGTCAGTTTCTTACCAAACTTTACAGATATAACACAAATATTATATCGAACTTGTGTCGGGCTCCAGAACCAAGATACAGGCCCGATACCACAGGTTTCACATAGAATTTCATTTTCAAAATCTCTTATATTTTCAGAAAATAATTTCTTTTAAAAATTCATTTCTCGGACTTGGGACATCAGAATTCGATCCGGGCATACGCCCAAGTCCCATATTTTCCAACGGACCGTCCGGGACCGTCAAATCACGAGTCCGGTCCGTTTACCAAAAATGTTGACCAAAGTCAACTTTATTCAAATTTCTAATACAAAATTATCATTTTTATCAGTTTTTCACATAAAGGCTTCCCTTCAACACGCCCGGGCTGTGCACGCAAATCGAGGTTAGATAGAAGGAGGTTTTCACGACCGCGGAACACAGAATTAGCTAGAAATATATGGGATGACCTTTTGGGTCATCATAATCTCCTCCTCTTAAACAAACGTTCGTCCTCGAACGTGCCAAGATTCACCTTGAACTCATCCAATCACTGATGGTATACTTCCAACACATAAATGTGGGTGATCCCACATCACCCCAACTCACATAAGACCGCTGAAACAATCACAATCGCAACATAGCCTTCGCATCACCACCGATAAGCCTCATACCTCTACTTCTCACCCTCTACATATTTACAAAAGACCTGATTCTAAATCCATGTCGGGCATTAGCTTCAACCAGCTGCATCAACTCATGACTACGCCCATAAGGCACGACCACACAACATAGTGTGAATACCTAATTTTTGCATGCTTTTAATACTAGTATTTGGGTGATTTTAATTGTTTGTGAATTTTTATTTGCATTCCTTTATTAAAAATACCAAAAATATTTTTTACCTTTTATTTGTATATTTTAGTTTTGTATCTATAAATTATATACACCAAAAAGATTTTTCTTTTACTTGTATTCTTCCTTTAGGAAATAAATAAAATAATTAGGGGTTAAGAGTTTGGGATATAGTATTTTTTAATTAAAATTGAGCCAAATTGGCCAAAAACCTAAGCCCAATTCGTCCATACCCAATCCAATTGAGGGTTGGCCAAGCCTTGGTTCAAAACGGCGTAGTTTCATGTCGTTTCATCAAGTGAAAACAAGACTCAATCTGAGCCCTTCCTTATTCTTGATCCAATGGCCTAGATTTAATTTCACTTGGCATATAAAAGCCTTCTAAGATCAGATTTTTGGCCATTTTTCCTTAATACAAACCCTAAACTTTTCTCCTCACTTTCTCCTTCCTCGCTGCCGTCGCTGCCCCCTCCACTGTCACCACCGTGCGCCGCCACCGGTGGTGCTCCAAACACCATCAAACCTACAGCATCTCCTTCCTCTTTCACCCCCTTTCTAGATCCACAACCCAAATCCCCCAAATCTCCACAAAAATTTGACGGAACCAAAACCTAGTCGCGTCGCGGCCTCTGCCCCGTTGCTCGCCACCGCCCAAAACCCCTCAAAATTTCACCAGCTCCTCCTCTCTTCCCACTCTTTCCCATTCCATACCCCAAAATACTCAAAACCTTACCCCTCGCCTCATGCTACCACCACTGTCGCCACCTGCCGCCATGGACGCACCTCTACTCGCCCCTAAATGTCACCACATACTCCCCTCTTCACTCTCATGCCAAGCCTATAACTCACACCCTCCAAATCCCACAAATACTCAACCAATTCTGCCCAAACCCGAAACTCCAACCTCCACCACGCTCCTTTCAGGCCACCCTAGAACTTGTAACACGACTTTGTTGTTGGTGATATCGCGACTGACCTTCTACTTGCTGGAGTTTGCGGTCATGATTTATCAATAAGAAAATTGTACTCGAAGTTCAGATTGCTGTCGAATTGGCACTCGGGAAGTTGAATTATGAAATTGGTAAAATATTAATCCCCTTTTCTGGTTTTTATTCATAATTATTTTTAGGTTAGGATTAAGTTTTGTCTTGTTTTTTTTTTCTCTGTTACTTACAGTCTAGTCTCTAATTTCGTCGTTGTTTTGTTAATTGTTTTGTCGTTTAATACGTCTTTAGATGTCCTTAATGGTTGTTTCTATCTCCTCTTAACTGTTTTAGTTACTGATTTAATTAGTTAGTTTAACCAATAAGAAATCATGTTTTAGGTCATAATCGGATTCTCATACTTTTCTGGACCGATTGGTTTGTCACTCAGTTAGTTTGTTTTAACCAATTACTTCGTTGGTAATATATTTCGCTTGTTTCAGTCGTTTGATATTGATGTCGCGTATTATTATTTGAGTTTAAAATCTTGTTTAATTGGCTAAGTTATGCTGAATTTTCTGCTTCTACACTGGTTTGAGTCAGTTGAAGTAGTTTGATGCTATTTTGTGAAGGGTAGAAGGCGAATAATGAGAATAGTGTACATGTTAGTTTACTTTTACTATTTGAAGCATGATAAGAGTACAACTACTCTCCTTGTTTATGAATTTAGTAAAAGGACTGTCCTTTCTCCTATTTGGACAGTCCTTGGACAGGTTGTTGGTGAGAAAAAGTAAGTCTTTTGGACAGATTTTTGGTGAACCAAAATCTGTCCAAAGGTGCTTGCTTTCCTATTTAAAGGGGACTCCTCTCACTCATTTCAGGGACATCTTCACACATTCCATAACACTTACACATATCTTGACTCTGNGGGGCTATTGAGTGAGTTTCTCTGAAACTAAAATACTTAAATGAGCAAAGGTCTTTGAAGTTTAGTTTTCGATTTTTCCTTACCTGAAAGTTTGTTGGGCTTCAAGATCTATTCGGGCTGGTTTATTTGGTTCTTTTTCTGTTGCTTGCTGTTGTCCCTTTTGCTGCTTTGTTGTTGTCATCGCTGCTGATTTTTAGTTCATCCATTGATGACATTTTTCTGCTATCCAGGTAATTCCTTTAATGTACTGAAATCCCTGATCAAGAATGTATGCAAGTGTAGCAATTTGAGTCCTTCGGTGTATTTTAAGCCTTTGAAAACATTCCGTGCGGACTGCTTTAAATATCCCTCAAGCTTACTAGAATAAATATTCAAGTGTTCGAATTCATCAGAGTATCGGCGTATCAATTCGTTTGCTTTCGTGTATCAATAATAGACATGTAGAAGGTCCTGTGATTATTTCCAGTAACTTTAGCTATGTTAGATTATGGAATTGAGGATTGCTTTGTCATTGAACTTTTGATGACCTTTATGTTTAAATAAGCACACTGTGTATGTAAACCCTTAAAAGATCTATCTTTGCGTTAAGGTTTAATTTCTGTAGTTCCATTCACCACTGCTTGGATATGAACGTAGCCATAGAGTTATTTTGAATGTCTATTAGGTTCGTCATTGA
>ML332559.1:0-28994 GCA_005239505.1 Nicotiana paniculata | reverse complement strand
TGCATCACAAATAATTTTATAATGATTTATTATTTAATTTTTATCATTTATGTTCATATTAAGATTTAAAGATTTTATGTATAATTATATTTGCATCTTTAGTCTATAATTGCAATGTTTCGCAATAATATCCACATATATGCATAATTACCTTATTTATATAGAAAAGTGGCCTTTTATATTTTATAATGTTAAGTAATTATTTTAAATCATTTTCATGCACATATGACATTTTTATTATTTATTAATTATTTTTATAAATTATTTTATTAATTTAATTAGGTATTTAAAACATAACCCCTTTTTTTAATTAATTCCGGACTTGCCCTAACCCAATTACCCCAACCTAATACATTAACCAGCCTAAAAAATTAACTAGCCCAGTACCCAAAAGCACATACCCGTCCAACCAGACCCATACCCGTCCAAATAACATACCCGACCATAATCTCTAATCTTAGCCGTTGATCTCATAAGATCAACGGCTCCCAATCACCCAACCCTTTTTAATTATACCAAACACCCCTAACCCTAGATCATTTTCCCCCACCTGCCGTCACCAAATCCCCTCATCTTCTCACCCCTTACCTTCTCAAACCCTGATTTACCGACACCTATTTCCCTGTGACTCCTACCCAGAAATGGAATCATTTCTTGGTTCCTTGCCATATCTAGTCCTACTTATTTTCAATGGACTGTGGAGGAATCATTGTGATGTCGTTATGGTGGAAGGCATGGTTCCTAGGTTTATTTGGGCCTATGAAGGCTCCCTATAGTGTAACTATTACCATTATGTGATTCAACTATTCTGGTCTGTAATAACAGATTTGGGGATATTTAGTAAAACTGGGGAGTATGGGGTTCTTATATCTTTTGTTAATTGGGTAGAAATCCTGCCTATATGATTTAATTACGCTGATTAAACTGTGTGAGTACTTACTGTGTTTAAAAATCATGCATATAGGACTTTCATGATAATTTTGATTTTGTGTTTTACATTTGCATACTAGATATCTTGCTTATAGGACTTTCATTTAGTTCTGTACATTAGAAATCTTGTTCATAGGATCTATACATGTTTTCAACAAATATGCATTAGCAGTCATGCCTATAAAACTTTGTTGTTTGAGATAATTATCTTTCCTGGCAATCTGTTTAATTCTGCCCATATACAATTAATAGATATCATGCCTATAGTACTAAAAATCAGTTTTAAACTTAGAGATCCTGCCTATATGGTTTAAATCAATCCAGCAATAGAAATCATGCCTATAAGGTTTAAGTCAATTCAGCATTTAGAAATCATGCCTATAAGGTTTAAGTCGATTCAGCATTTAGAAATCATGCCTATAAGGTTTAAGTCAATTCAGCAATTAGAAAGCATGCCTATAGGATTGACAAAAAGGAATAAAACATGTCTTTATAAGTTAAAATTAGTGCTACACTTAGAAATTATGTCTATAGGTCTATAATCAACAAGCTTGTAGAAATCATGCCTATAGGATTCTGTCGATCAATTCTGAATTCAATCGCTATTGTCAATCACTTAGGCAATATATCTGTAGGACTTAACAATGATTCTAGATTTATAATTGTGACATATTACTGCCTGAAGTGCCTATATTCATGCTGAATAAAATCAGTAGGAAAACAAATAGGTCTTAATGCCCGCCTTAACAAAACTGTCTCTGCACTCTATTTTCTCACATAGATATCCTACCTATAGGATCCCAAAGTTAATAAAGTTTGCTGATTCAATTGCGTGCTTTTGTTGTCTATGTGTGGAGGTCAATGTGAGCCCATACTTGTTCTTTATCTGAAAGTCCTATTTGTTTTTATTTGTCACCTAGATTTTACATTTTTAAGTAACATAGGTTGGTCTAGAACTACCTCAAATAGAGGTCCTAATACCTCCATGGCTATAGGCAAGGGACGGGTAGTGCACGCAAAAGGAACGGGCTAGAATATACTAGAACGCTTAGGTAACAACTTAAAGATAGTAATGGGGTAGTAAGGAGATGATAGTTTGTGCGCTAATGCTATGAGTAACACCCCGACTTGAGGGAGTTACAAAGTATTGCATGTAATGATCCTATAGGCTAAAAAACTTAGGACCCCCTCATACTCCTATATAAAATAAATTGAATATGGTATTTGTACAAATTGTTTTTCTTCCCTTTTTAGACTAATTCGCTTAATTTAAGTTCGGTCGGGACCCACGGTTATGGACCTCGAGGGGTGCCTGACACCTTCCCCTCAAGGTAATTTGAGCCTTTACCCGATCTCTAGTGATGTAAAATGGTTATATGAGTTATTGCTCTAGGTGCCCTAACACACCTTAATCCATTAGGTGGCGACTCTTCCAATTCCTTAAACCCATCCCAAAAAGAGGAGTTGTCCCAAAAAATGTCGAAACTCGATTTTGCGAGGAAAAGGAGGCGCGACACTAGGTAATAGAGATTTCTAGACTTTTGGAGCATGTTTGCATGCTTGAGCGTGAGGAGAGGGAGGCCAAGAGGCCCCGTGGTTCAGGTGATTTTGTTGGTGCCTCATCTGGAGGCCAGTCACATTATAGCAGAGGCCGTCCTTTTAGGCCCGCTCATGCAACCCGTCATATTCCTTGTGGTTCATTAGTTAGCCACAGTTCATACAATGCTCTCTTAGTTCAGTCATTATCCAGTGCACTGCCGACACAAAGTTCTTACCGTGCTCCATCTGCTCAGGGTTCCACAGGCAGTTGTTCTGGTTATCAGGGTTAACACCCTCATAGGAGGGGTAGTTTTGAGTGTAAAAACTTGAGTCATCTTAAGAGGGTTTGCCTTAGACTTATGAGTAGAGTCCCACAACAGAGATCACAGCCTATGATTTCAGCACCAATAACTACACCACCCCCATAACCAACTAGGGGTAGGGCTGAGTCAGCTCGAGGTTGCCCTAGAGGGGGAGGTTGGTTAGGTGGTGATCAGGCCTATTACTATGCATTTCCCGCCAAGCCACAAGTATTTTTTCAGTGTACCATATGGATGCTTCAGTGTTATTTGACCCTGGTTCCACTTACTCTTATCTGTCATCCTATTTTGCTCGTTACTTGGATATGCCTCGTGATTCTTTAGATATACTTGTTCATGTGTCTACACCGATGGGTGATTCTATTATGGTGGATCATGTATACCGGTCGTGTGTGGTTAACATTGGTGTTTATGAGACTGGAGTTTATCTTTGACTGCTATGTATGGTTGATTTGAGGTGATTTTGGGTATGAAGTGGCTATATCTAAACATACTATCCTTGATTATAATGCTAAGACCGTGACGTTAGCGATGTTAGGGTTGCCTATGTTGGAGTGGAGAGGTCCCTTGATCACATTCCCAGTAGAGTGATTTTATAAACGGATGGATGAAAAGAGGTGTTTGGTGTATTTGGCCTTTGTGAGGGATGTTAGTGATGATACTCTTACTGTTGAGTCGGTTCCAATAATGAGGCAGTTTCCAGATGTGTTTCCTGCAGATATGTCGGGCATGCCACCCAACCAGGCTAGTTTTGGTGTCGGGAAATTAGACCATATCTATTCCACGATATCGCATGGCACCAGTAGAGTTGAAGGAACAGTTACACGAATTGCTTGATAAGGGTTTCATCAGGCCTAGTATGTCACCTTGGGGTGCACCAATACTATTTGTGAAGAAGAAAGATGGTTATATGAGGATGTCCATTGACTACAGGCATTTGAACAAGGTTACTATCAAGAACAAGTACTCACTACCGCACGTTGATGGTTTGTTTGATCAGCTTCAAGTTGCTAGGGTATTCTCGAAGATTGATTTGAGAACAGGGTACCATCAGTTGAAGATCCGAGCTTCAGATATTCCGAAGACAACTTTCAGGACAAGCTATGGTCACTATGAGTTTCTGGTGATGTCTTTTGGGCTGACCAATGCCCAACACTTTTATGCACTTGATGAACATCGTATTTTAGTCCTATCTTGATTCCTTCATCCTAGTTTTCGTTGATGATATATTGGTGTATTCTCGCAACCAAGAGGATCATGAGCATCATTTAAGGATCGTGCTTCAGACTTTGAGCGAGAAGAAACTATATGCTAAATTCTCCAAGTGTGCATTTCGGTTAGACTCGATGGCATTATTAGGACCCACGGTGTCCAATGAGGGAATTAATGTTGATCCGAAGAAGAGTGAGGTAGTTCAAAGTTGGCGTAGACCGCCTACCGCTATTGAGATCTAGACTTTCCTTGGATTGGCTGGGTATTATCGCCATTTTGTGGAGGGTTTTTCATCTATAGTATCCCCATTGACTAGATTGACGTAGAAGGGCTTCCCATTTAGGTGGTCTGATGAGTGTGAGGAGAGATTTTAGAAGCTCGAGAATGCATTAACTATAGATCCAGTTCTGGTTTTGCCTTTAGCATCGGGTTCTTATATAATCTATTATGATGCTTCACAGATTGACATTGGATGTGTGTTGATTCAAGAGGGTAGAGTATTGTTTATGCTTCACATCAGTTGAAGCCCAATGAGAAGAACTACCCTGTACATGATTTGGAGTTAGCAGCCATTGTTCATGCGCTCAAGATATGGAGGAATTATCTTTATGGTGTGTCTTGTGAGGTGTTCATGGATCATAAGAGTCTCCAATACTTATTCAAGAAAAAGGATTTGCGAAGCAACGAAGGTGGTTAGAGCTACTAAAGGACTACTATATCACCATTCTTTATCATTCAGGAAAGGACAATGTGGTGGCTGATGCTTTGAGTAGGAAGGCTAAAAGCATGGGGAGTCTTGCATATATTCTAGTTGGGAGAGTTCGTTAGCTTTGGATGTTCAATATTTGGCCAATCATTTTGTGAGGTTGGATATTTCGGATCCTAGCAAGGTTTTTGTGTGTGTTGTATCATGGTCATCCTTGTTTGAGCGCATCAAGTCACGTAAGTATGATTATCCCAGCTTGATTGTCCTAAGGGACACGGTATGGCACGGTGATGCTAAGGAGGTGACCATCAGAGATGATGGGGTACTGAGGCTTCAGGGCCGGATCTGTGTTCCAAATATGGATGGGTTGCAAGAGTTGATTCTTGAGGAGGCCCATAACTTGCGGTATTCCATTCATCTAGGGGCCGCAAAGATGTAACATGATTTGAGGAAACACTATTGGTGGTGGAGGATGAATAAGGATGTTGTTGAGTATGTTGCTCAGTGTTTGAATAGTCAGTAGGTGAAGTATGAGCATCAGAGATCCGGTGGTTTGCTGTAGAGGCTTGATATTTTGGAGTGAAAGTGGTAGCGTATCACTATGGATTTTTTAGTTGGGCTTCTATGGACCTTGAGGAGATTCGATGTAATGTGGATCAATGTGGACAGACTATCATGTCTGCACACTTTATTCCAGTCACGACTACCTACTCTTCAGAGTAGGTAGCTCAGATTTATCTTCGGGAGACTGTTTGCCTTCATGGTGTGCCCGTGTCTATTATCTCGGATTGAGGCACACAATTTGCATTGCTTTTTTGGAGAGCCATGAAGCGTGAGTTGGGCACACAAGTCGAGCTGAGTACGAAATTTCATCCTCAAACGAAGGGGCAGTCCGAGCGTACTATTTAGATTTTAGATGACATGTTATAAGACTCTACTATTGATTTCGGAGGATCATGAGATTAGTTTCTACCATTAGCATAGTTTGCAACAAAAACAACCATCAATCGAGTATCCAGATGGCTCTGTATAAGTACAAATCATGAGCTTCTAAGTTAGAGTTTACAAAGATGGTATGAAATAAATACATCATCTGTTTGAAACATACATGAACAGATTAATAATTCTAAAGCTACCAAGAACAAGAGGCAGCTATGACCGGAACACAGGTATGTCTTCAATGTCAGCTCCCGCCATACACAACAACAACAGAATCTAAAATCTACACGCAAGGTGCAAAAGTGTAGTATGAATTTAATCGACGCCATTTACTCAATAAGTAACAAGCCTAACCTTAGGTTGAAAGTAGTGATGAGCTTGGACAACGGTTAGAATCCAACACCAATAGCCAGGAACAACTCGTAACAATATAAATAAAGTAGTACAAGTAATAACTCAAAGATATGATGCTCAGCTCATTCACAGTTATGAAAAAAGGCATGCTTTTCAAGTATAACAGTAAATCCCAAATCTTTCACCGAAATCACCAAAATATGAGTAAATCTAAAAACTATGATTTTTCCCTAAAAACCCTTTCGACAACAGATAAGATGCTTCGTTATCGGATGTCACGAGGAAAGTACATCTCTATGCCTACATGTCAATGTGCATGTGAAGTCATGAATGTCACAATGTTGTACATCATAAGGAAAATACATCTCAATGATTCAATTGTAATGCAACACAGTGATGAAACCATATGCATACGCTCAGAGAATCAATTCACTCTTTCCTCCCAGTCATTCAGTCCTCACAGTCACTCAATCATCATAGTCACTCAGCCCTCACAATCACTCAGTCCTCAAAGTCACCCAGTCCTCACAATCACTCAGTCCTCACAATCGCTCATCACTCGCACTCTGTAGGTACCTGCGCTCACTACTGGTAAGGCAGATCCGGAGGGGCGGATCCTGTCCTACTGC
Organism: Nicotiana paniculata; assembly: GCA_005239505.1. NCBI lineage: Eukaryota > Viridiplantae > Streptophyta > Magnoliopsida > Solanales > Solanaceae > Nicotiana > Nicotiana paniculata. Next base: position 22,365 of record ML332559.1, on the reverse strand, counting down.
TTATATAAGCCAATCATGGCATGAATTAATAAAGCCTGCTACAGCATGCAGTCCGATCCCATAAATATCACTCACAATGAAGCCCTCGGCCTCACTCAGTTATCATCCTCTCCAGTCTCTCGGCCTCACAAATCTCATGCCAATCAGCCAAAACAATGATAATATGATGTGATACAAATGATAATAGAGACTGAGATATGATATGCAATGCATGAGTATGACTGAGTATGTAATTATAATTTAAGCAAACAACTCAACAACAGAAATGGTCTTAATGGATCCCAACAGTATAAACATATAGCCAGAACATGGTTTCTAACATGGGTCATAGCTCAATTACTCCAGCACGTAGAAATTTCATGGATAGAAACAAGATTAGGTCACTACACAGTACCACAGAACCAATCAAGTCATAATTCATATGGTGTACGCCCACACGCCCGTCACCTAGCATGTGTATTACCTCAACACCAAACACATAACATGTACATTCAGGCGTTTATACCCTCAGCACCAAGTTCATAACTGTTACTTACCTCGAACAAGTCGAATCCAACACCGAAAAAGCCAAACAATACTCTAAAAACGCCATCCTGCACATACCGACCTCCAAACGACTCAAAACTAGCCAAAAGCAACTCAAAAGCATCAAATAATCCCAAAGGAAACAAACCACGATAAAGATCAAATCGTTACACATTTACTTGAAGTTAACCAAAGAGTCAAACCCAGTCCCGTACCTCGAAACCCGACAAAACTCACAAAGTCCAACAACCTATTCAATTGCGAGTCCAACCATACTAGTTTCACTCAAATCCCACTTCAAATCGATGTTCAAAACTCAAAATTTTACTTTATGAAATTTTAGACAAAACCCCCCAAATTTCACTTTGAAATCATCAATTAAATGCCAAAAATGAAGATAGACTCATGAAAATATTCAAGACTGAGTACGGTACACTTACCCCAATCCATGTGGTGAAAATTGCCTCCAAAATCACCCAAATCTGAGCTCCCCAACTCAAAATGTGAATAAAATAGCTAAGCCTTCGATATACAGCTTATGCCCAGGCATCATCGCATCTGTGACACACTTAGCCACTTCTGCGGCGTCGCTTTTGCGACCAATATCGTGCTTCAGCAAAAAAAACCCACTGAAGCTCACGCATCGCACCCGCGCATACTAAGGTGCGACAATAGCTACCGCTTCTGCGCTGCACTTTGCTTCAGCGATATATTCCCCACATCTGCAATGTCGTACGTGCACTAAAAATCCCGCTTATGCGGAAGTATCCCAACTCAGCCTTCATTGGAGGTGCGACCACATTACCGCTTTTGCAACCACCAAACCTTCACAAAACCAACCGCAGGTGCACAACACCATAATCCTTGAACAATGCAACATGCGACAAAATAATCCGAACCACGTCCGAAACTTACCCGAGCCCCTCGGGGCCCCGTCCAAATATACCAACGAGTCCCATAACATAACACGAACTTACTCGAGACCTCAAATCACGCATAACAACATCAAAACCACGAATCGCGCCTCAAATTGAGCTTAATGAACTTTAAATCTTTCAACTTCTAAAACTCGATCCAAACCTTATCAAATCAACTCGGAATGAACTCAAATTTTGCGCACAAGTACTAAATGACATAACGAACCTTTTGAAATTCTAGTAACCATAATCTGAACCTGGTATCATCCAAGTAAACTCTCGGTCAAACTTATGAACATTCCAAACCTTCAATTTTTCAGCTTTCGCCAATTAGTGCCTAAACCTTCTAGAAATATCCAATTGCAAATCCGGGCATACGCCCGAGTCCCAAATCAATCCGGACCTAACAGAACCATCAAAACTCCGAATTGAGGTCAACTAAAAAGTCAAACTTGGTAAACTCTTCCAACTTAAAGCTTCAAACATGAAATTCATTATTCCTAACAAATTCTGAAACGCCTAAAAACCAAAACTGACGATACACACAAGTCATAGTACATCATACGAAGCTAATCAAGAATGCAAATAGCTTAACAGAATGCTATTGCTCAAAATGACCGGCTGGGTCATTATACTCTCCCACACTCAAACATATGTTCATCCTCGAATGTGCCTTGATTCGTTCCAAAGCCATCAAACCGTTGTGTAACCTTACTATGCACACACCCGGGGATGATACCACATCACCCCAATCCATGTTAGCCTGACAACAAATCATAATTGAAGATTTTTAATTCAACCTTAGCTCATAAGCCTTAGAACCTAATTTTCAACATCCGAAATTCCTACAATACATGTATCTCATATCTACACACTGTATAATTTTGAACAAGCTATATCAAGTCATCTCCATAACCCAAATTGTAATCACATGATATACCACACAACTCGAATACTCGTAGAAATAATTTCCGATCATAGTGGCTTTTCACAAACGCTATACCAGTAGTAAACCTCATATCAAATGGAACCTCATTCTAAAACCTTCGTACACTGCTGATGATGAAAGAAACATATAAAAACTCATAGCCACTCTTCAAATCAACAAGTCATGGAGCCCTCTCTTATCCGTCAAGAACCCAGCCAAATCCTAAGCCAACTTCCGATATTATTCCTCCATAGCTACCATGATCAAATCCAATAGCCTCCATACTGGGTCCAACAATCTCATCTCATCAATACCGCCACTCTATTGACATGCCACACCAATACAACCTTAAGCCACAAATCGTGCAATATGGAACAATTCAAATGCACCCAAAAATGGAAAATGACTCAAATGAGAGAACCGCCCCTCAAGATCAACAAGCACCACCACAACCGCAATGTTACAAACCCATCATACATAGTAGAACCAAGACACATGAATCTAACACAAGGATCATATCCCAACATAGCCCAGCTGCAAATGCGTAATCCATCCAAACACCGGTTCAGATGAAATACCTCAAGCCACCATGCTCAAAATAAACAACTACACGCAATTTAAAATCAAATACACAAAGTGTATGACCATAACCATGGAGAAGAAAATAGCACAATAGACCATAGCCTAGAGAGAACATAACTTAAACGTAATCAACCATTCAATACCCCAATAACCATCTCGCTCAAAACCCGCAACAAGCCCCGAATATAACCACATCATGTGTGCATATAACTGACAAATCACAGCCCCTCGTATTATAGAAGAGTAACACATAGAATATATCAGAACACAAACAAGCTCAACTCTAATTGAATGACGCACCTTTCAGCAATAACGGTGATGAGTCAACAAATCCAACCCGATGTAGAATACACATCTTTCTCATAGGCCCCCAAATCAAATCTAGTCTTCCCCAAATGGATAAATGGCCCTCCAAAAGTTCACAATGACCTAACCATAGCACATACCATCACCTAACTAACTTAGGCACATCTTCACAGTCTGCAACCACGAAGCTGTCTGCTTCTGAGAACTCCAGTCTCCCAATCCATAAAACACGTGAATCGCCATAACCGATCCCAACTCCACCACTCGAATAGCTAAGACATCTCTCATACATAATCATACCCACGAGAAATACTTCTATAATTTTTCCATGCTAAATAGAAAAATCTGAACATTAGCATTCGATCAACTAGGCAAGTACTGGAATGCCAATGGAGTGTCCGTAAAGAAGAACACGGTGAACTTTTGGAAATGTGCACCCTTCTCCCAGGCAATACCAAATAGTAATAGCTTTCATCTAGTCATCTGAAACCGTCCATGTTGTCTAAGAATTCATGACCTTCCCTTCAAAACTGAACCGTGATATTTCACATGCAAATCCCAACCCCAGACAACACACCGCATCTATCATGTCATCATACAAAAATTATGAGAGTCTCATAATCAACTCTGAGTCACCAGTAGAATATATACCCAGTCAGTCAGAAACCTTCCATTTGATCTCATTTAGGAGAAAATCACAGTACACAATATGCTCCTCACACCGCTAGGAAATATCCATCTCAGATCATGGTAGAAACCATCAAGAACTCTTCGAAACCCATTTTCACAGAACCAAGCCATCAAAACTGAATCTCTCTAACTCAACCAAGCCACGCAGGTCGCCAAGACCAAGAGTATTACCACAAAACACTTGTAGAGACTCACCACATCATAAGTACTCAAAAAACCAATCATATCCTTTACTGTTCTGATCTAACCTATTACCAAGTTATCCTATTTCACCGAGTTCCTTCCGAATTACCCTCAAGTTGACACTTCTCCTTGCCAAAACACCACGATCCTTACCTAAAGCTCACTACAAAAGATCCTATCATAAAATCACACCGCCCTAAGGCATATAAGTCGTTGTATTTCTTCTTAGCACCCCAAAAGTACCACAATCGAGACACCCACTCTGAAGAGACCTTGTGTGAATCTAAAACTATTTCCTTTACCTTCCTGATACAGAAATGTATAATGCATAATGATATAGAAATACATGAATCTCGACATAAATCCAATGCAAATATTAGATTCTAGCCATAACACATATCCAAAAAATTCTCAACTGCTACATATAAATCTTGAATCGATTAGAACCTTCTCGAGAGTCATCCACTATTCTCAAATATCAATTAAACTGCCTAAACGGGCCAAACGACATGTTCCCTAATAGCACGACGACACCCAAATAAGTAACCCCTCCTTAATGCAACCGAGAAAATTTCTACTCAATGCACACTACATCCTTCACGAATAACAACTCAATCATTCCATGATTCCTATACACCCATCAACTATAATACACCATGCATCCAGAAACTCCTTAATCAAGTTATCCTCAAAATCAACTTCTGCAAGTAATAGCTAATCCATACATATTCCTCATACCGAAACCAATACAACACATAACCATGCAATCAAATTGCTGATGGCAGACTCCCCCACTTATCTCACAGCTATAGAACAAACATCTGATAACTCACAATACCCATACTCTATTATTGCCATAATATCGAAGTGAGATTCAACTAAATTCTTAACAAGCTCATGCAACACAAATCATAAAATACTTCAAATCATCCACTAAGCCTGCATTCATCCTTGTGACTGTCAGGTCAACTTTCTCAACCGACCCAAACTCAATTCGCAACACATTTATATCCCACTGGTAGAAAGAGACTCTCCACCCAACATCCGTAGGATCAAACATACGTAAATTACCCTGCAGGTGATAACCCACCTACTTAGCCTCAAACTGACATCTCTCTATACCCTTTCGTAGACACACCTACTACGCAATCACTTAATCTCCCTGAGTCCGAGCTCATCAATAAGACATGAGAATCTATATCATTCTACCCTTAAACAACATGAAAGATCCCTTAACACGATCATAACTCGAGACTGTACAACACCTCGAGATAGAATTTAAACATCTGATAGTCCTTGTTACATTTCAAGCAAACTCTCTTCGTTACATTCAAACCATCTGAACACATCCCACAGTCATATCATACTCATAATATAGCCATCCAACCACTCATCGAGCCACAAATTATACTCATAGGGACACTACCAGATATATCAGTCCAAAAGCACATGTCCATATAACCGCAATCACCGTGCTCACGCTATAGTCAAAACCAAGCTTCAGATCCTCTAGACTAGCCCATTATTAACATGAGAAAACATATCTCGCACCTTATCCATGTAATCATAAGTCGTCGATGCACTGTTGATACCCAACGCTCACATACGCATACAAGTGAGTGGAAGGAGTCCAAAGCGATACACTTCAAGCTGAATCAATATCGCACGATAAAGAAATAAATATGAGAAGTTTATCCTAAATGCCATGTAGCCTCTCGAAGATAGGTATGGATGTCATCATACCAATCCGCACGACTATACTAGACATTTGCTCATGACTCATAGAACCTATGAACCTAGAGTTGTGATACCAACTTGTCACGATACAAACTCTAACTAGTCATGATGGCACCTAACCCAACCTGCTAGGTTAGCCAATTAGAAACAACCCTATCAAAAAGAGATTTACTGAGAAAATATATGATGAAATGACTGAACTATATACATTTTCCAAGGACTGGTAGTACAAATCATGAGCTGCTAAGAATTTAGAGTTAACAAAACTAGTATGCAATAAATACATAATCTGTTTGAAATATACATGAATAGATTAATAATTCTAAAGCTACCAAGAACAAGAGGCAATTATGACCGGAATGCAGGTACGACTTCAATGCCAGCTCCCGCCATACACAGCAACAACAACATCCAAAATTTGTACGCAAGGTACAAAAATGTAGTATGTGTACAACCAGCCCCATGTACACAATAAGTAACAAACCTAACATTAGGTTGAAAGTAGTGACGAGCTTGGACAACAATCAGAGTCCAACACCAACAGCTAGGAACAACTCGTAATAATATAAATAAATCAGTACAAGTAATAACTCAAAGATATGATGCTCAACTCGTTCACTGTTATAGAAAATAGGCATGTTTTTCAAGTATAACAATAAATCCCAAATCTTTCATCGAAATCACCAAAATAGGAGTAAATACCAGCTCACAATCGCTTGGCACTCGCACTTGGAACTCGTACTCAGTAGGTACCTGTTCTCACTACTAGTAAGGCAGACTCTGGAGGGGCGGATCCTGCCCTAATACTAATATAAGCCAATCATGGCATGAATCAATAAGCCTACTGCGGCGTGCAGCCTAATCCCATAAATGTCACTCAAAATCAGGCTCTCAACCTCACTCAGTCATCATCCTTTACAACCTCTCGGCCTCACAAATCTCATACCAATTAGCCTGAACAATGATAATATGATGTGAGACAAATGATAGCAAAGACTGAGATATGATACAATTCTTGAGTATGACTGAGTATGTAATTTCAAGTTAAGCGAATAACTCAACAAAAATGATCTCAGTGGATCCCAACAGTATAAGCATATAGCCTAAATATGGTTCTAACATGGGTCACAACTCAATTACTCTAACACGTAGAAATTTCATGGATAAACAAGATTAGGTCACCACACAGCACCACAAAATCAATCGAGCCATATTTCACATGGTGCATGCCAACACATCCACCACCTAGTATGTGCGTCACCTCAACACCAAACACATAACACGTATATTCAGGGGTACATACCCTTATCACCAAGTTTAGAAGTGTTACCTTGAACAAGCAGAATCCAATATCGAGCAAGCCAAACAATACTCTAAAAATGCCATCTCGCACGTACCGACCTTTGAACGGCTCAAAACTAGCCAAAAGCAACTGAAAAATATCAAATAATGCCAAAGGAAACAAACCTAGTCGATAAAGGTCGAATTTTTACACATACTCAAAATTCAACCAAAAAGTCAAACTTGGGCCCGCACCTCAAAACCCTCCACAAAACACAAATTCAACTACCATTTAATTACGAGTCCAATCATACTAGTTTCACTCAAATAAGACTCCGAATCGATGTTCAAAACTCAAGAATTCACTTAATGAAATTTTAGACATAAACCCCCAAAATTCACTTTAAAATCATCAATCAAATGATAAAAACGAGGATAGATTCATGAAATATAATCAAGACCGAGTATGAAACACTTACCCCAATCCAAGTGGTGAAAATTACCTCCAAAATTGCCCAAATCCGAGCTTCTCAACTCAAAATGTGAATAAAATAGCCAAGCCCTCGATATATAGCTTCTGCCCAGGTGTCGTCGCTTCCGTGACATCGCTTTTGCGACCAAAAATGCGCTTCTACAAAACAAATACATTGAAACTCGCACATCGCACCTATGGAAAAAAAATCCCGCTTCTGCGCACACGCAGGTGTGACAACATCTCCCACTTGTGCGCCTCACTTTGCTTCTGTGACATATTCCCTACATCTGCTATGTCGCATGTGCACTTAAAATCCCGCTTCTGTGGAGGTATCCCAACTCAGCCTTTGTCATAGGTGCGACCATATTACCGCTTTTACAACCACCGCACCTACATAAAACCAACTGCAAATGCGTAACACCAACACCAACACTCTTTCAGTAATGCAACATGCTACAAAATGATCTGAACCACGCCCGAAATTTACTCGAGGCCTCGTCCAAATATTCCAACAAGTCCCATAATATAACACGAACTTACTCAAGGCCTCAAATCATGCATAACAACATCAAAACCATGAATCCCGCCTCAAATCGAACTTAATGAACTTTGAATCTTTCAACTTCCAAAACTTGAGCCGAACCTTATCAATTCAACTCGAAATGAACTCAAATTTTGCGCACAAGTCCAAATTGACATAATGAAGCTATTGAAATTCTAGGAACCGCAATCTAAACCCGATATCATCTAAGTCAACTCTCAGTCAAACTTATGAACATTCCAAACCTTCATATTTCTAACTTTCACCAATTAGTGCTGAAACCTTATAGAAATATCCAAATGCAAATCCAGGATGCCCAAAATTACCATCCGAACCTAACAGAACCATCAAAACTCCGAACCGAGGTCAAATACTAAAATGCCAAACTTGGTCAACTCTTCTAACTTAAAGCTTCAAACATGAAATTCATTCTTCCAAACAAATTTCGAAATGCATGAAATCAAAACTGACGATACACACAAGTCATAATACACCATACGAATCTAATCAAGACTCCAAATGTCTTAACAGAATATTAATGCTCAATACGACCGATCAGGCCGTTACAAGGACATATATGGAAGTCGATGTCGTTCTCCAATTGGTTGATTTGAGCATGAGGAGTCTAGGTTATTGGGCACTTATTTGGTAAGTGATGCTTTGGAGAAGGTGAAGTTGATTCAGAAGCTTCGTGCAGCATAGTCCAGGCAGAAGAGTTATTCTAACAGGAAAGATCGTGAGGTTGCATATATGGTGGGTGAGAAGGTCTACTTAGAGTTTCTCCCATAAAGGGTATGATGAGGTTCGGGAAGAAGGTCAAGTTGAGACCTAGGTATATTGGTCCTTTTGAGGTGCTTGATAATTTGGGAGAGGTGGGCTACAAACTTGCCTTGCCACCTAGTCTATCGGGAGTTCACCCAGTGTTTCATGGATCTATGCTCCGGAAGTACTATGGGGATCCGTCACAAGTTTTTGAGTTTAGCACGATGCAATTGGGTGAGGATTTGACTTATGATGTGGAGCCTGTGGCCATTTTGGATCTACAGGTTCGAAAGTTGAGGCCGAAGAATATAGCATCGGTGAAAGTTTAGCGGAGAGGTCAGCCAGTTAAGAAGGCTACTTGGGAGACCGAGTAGGAGATGCAGAGAAGATATCTTCACCTTTTCAAGACTCCAGGTATGATTCTCGAATCGTTCGAGGATGAACATTTATTTAAGAGGGGGAGAATGTAACGACCTAGTCAATCGTTTTGAGTAGTTTAGCCTCTTTTCCCCTATTTGATTCTCTGCATATTTGTACTTATGGTTATGTGACTTGCGGGAATGGTTGATTTGGGTTTTAGGGAGGTTTTGGATTGAATTGGGACATTTATCTCCTTGGTTGGATTCTTAAGTTGTAAGAGTTAACCAGAGTTTGACTTTTGTGTGGACGACTCCACAATGGTGTGTTTACTGATCCAATAGCTTCGTATGGTTATTTTCAACATAGGCATATGTCTGGATTTGGATTTGGATTTGGAGGTTTCTAGCCTTTTTGTCTTGAATTGGCGAAAGTTGGGAGGTTGAAGTTGAAAGGTTGATAGGTTTGACCGATAGTTCACTTTTTTGATTATCGGGTTCGAATTTTTGTTTTGGGAGTTGATATATGGCCATTGTATCATTCAGGACTTGCATGCAAAATTTGAGGTCATTCCGAGTTGATTTGATATAGTTCAGAACGAGAATTGTAAGTTGGAAGTTTATTAGTTCCATAGGCTTGAATTAAGGTGTGATTCATGGTTTTGATGTTGTTTGCTGTAATTTCGGGCCTCAAGTAGGTACATGTCATATTTCGGGATTGGTTAGTGTATTTGGACGGGGTGCCGGAGGCCTCGAGGGTGTTTCAGATTAATTTTCGGAACATTTTGGACTATGTTGCATTGTTGAAGGTTTCTGATTTCTGGTGCATTGACACCTGCAAAAGAAGGACTGTAGGTGTGAGTCCGCAAATACGAACTTGGGGAAGTAGAAGGGAAGCGGGGCTGAGGAGGAAAGAACCACAAATGTGCAAGCATGGGCGCAGATGCGCAAGCGGGATTGCAATAATGAAGGCGCAGAAGCGCGACCACATATGTGACTGGATGACCGCTAAAGTGAAAAGTCTGGGAATTGAGGTTGGACCGCAGATGCAGGCTTCTGTCGACAGAAGTGGAGTCGTAGATGCGGTCAAGTAATCACAAATGCAGTTTACATGGGCAGAATATTAATTCGAATGGTTAGGTCATTTTCTCATTTTTGGAGTTGTGGAGCTCAGTTAGGGGCGATTTTTGGAGGGAGTTTCATCACAATTGAAGGGGTAAGTAATCCTTACTTGATCCTGGTGTTAGATATTTATTATCCATAGATTATTACATCTAGTTTATATGATAAAGGTGAAATGGAAGGGGGGAGGGGNGGGGGGGGGGTTGGACTATGATTTTGGAGCGTGATATTTGACGATTTGAGGATCGATTTGAGATTGGAATTGGATGAAGCACATATATTTAATTTGGACTCGTATCGGAATGGGTGTTCAAAATTTATGAGTTTTGTCGGGTTCTAGGGTGTGGGGCCGAGTTATTTTTTGGGGTTGACTTGCATAATTGATTCAGGATATTAACTTTATCATTTAAATTTTTTTTCATATAGGTTTTATTGATGATATTAAGCTATTTTGGCCAGATTCGAGCTGTTCGGAGGTTGATTCATGCGGGAAGGGCTTCTTAGAGTACTGATTTATCTTGCTTGAGGTAAGTATCTTACCTAAACTTGGTTGAGACACTAGTTGTCTGAGTTATTTGTGATACCTACGTGCTATTGGTGGCACACATGTGTGGGTTGAGCCCATGTGCATGCACCGGGGTATTATTCATTGTCGGAGTAGTGCTTAAGCTATGATATGCCTTGAATTATTTGCTAAGCTTTATGCTGTGATGTTTCTTATATCTGTACCCTTTTCATGAGCTATTCCAACCATGTTTAAGGTCACATAGAAGCTAATCTCCTGATTGAACCTGATAATTGCTACTTTCGTGATTCAGTTATCTGATTTGAGCTATGATAGCACACTTTGCACATGCATACACCTTAACATATCACGTATACTTGTCCAGGAGTATGAAATTTTATATTCATTGGTAATGTATATGTATTCTTGTATATCTGATTTCTGCGTGATATGGATTGGACTGGTTGCACATGACCACGCCGTGCAGATTATAATGTTGAACATGTGACCGCGCTAGCGAATTGTGATATTAAGCTTTTGACCACGCTGGACGGATTATGATATTGAGCCTGTGACCACGCCGGCGGATTGTGATATTGAGCCTGTGACCACGCCGGCGGGTTGTGATATTGAGCCTGTGACCACGCCGGGGGGATTATGTTTATTGGCACATGACTACGCCATACTGTGTGTGGATATGGATTCATCCTCCTAGGTTCACCCTTTCATGTTCCTTCTTGATGGTGTACATGCGGTTTGAGGAAGGCTGATCAGTGGTTCGGTTCGGTTATTGAGGTTCTAAGGAAAAGTTGGCCAGTGTTTGATTTGGTTATTGCATTTCATCTTTAATGGTAATTTTCTTGGTTGTTTACCTGATTTATTTGTATATCTTTTTAAATGGTGGATTGTTGACTGAGCAGAGTACGTTAAGTAATTGTGTGCACCAAGATGGTTCTTTCTGTGATTCATGAATCGATCATATTATTATTCTGCACTTGTTGAATTTATGAACTGTATAGGTGATTAGCAAGTATCATTTATAATTCTTTCTTCTTGTATCTCGCTGAGGTTAGTTATGATACTTGCTGAGTACATGAGGTCGGTTGTACTCATACTACAAGCACTTAATTGTGCAGATCCAGGTGTTGGACCGAGCCACCAGTAGCTGAGGCTTGTTGCTGAGTAATCTTGGGAGAGACGAGGTTGAGCTGCATCTCGATCGCAGTCTTGGCGTCTCATTTTCTTTAGTACTATTATTTCATTAAGATAATATTGTTATTTATATTTCAGACTTGTATTTCCATTTTATAGATCATGACTATGCATTTACCAGTTCAGGGGGATTGATTATGTATCAACGCTATTATGTTATGTTGAAGGTTTTAGAATTATATTAATTTTGTCATTTCTATTACTATGATCCGTTACTGTAATGTTCGACTTTCCTAACAAGTGTGTTAGGCGCCATCACGGCTGGTTGGTGGTTTTGGGCCGGGACAGGGGCTGAGAACATTTTCAAATGCTTCTGGTATGACTAGAAATGCAGTCAAATCAAATATATTTTCAGTTCAAACATGGATCTTCATTGTGTAAAAAATTTATGTGAACTGATAAGGTACCAAAAAGAACCACTACCTTTTAGGTATCTAGGTGTGGTAATACCATCAAGGAAGATATCTAAGATTGATTGTGAAATGCTAATAGATAAGCTTATAACAAGAGTGAGAGGTTGGAGTTCCATACATCTATCCTATGTAGGATTATGAAGTGCTAATAGATAAGTTTATAACAAGAGCGAGAGGTTGGGGTTCCAGACACCTATCTTATGCAGGAGGAGTACAGTTGGTTAACTCAGTGCTAATGCATATTCATAGTTACAAGGGGCTTCAATATTCATATTATCTAGAAGTGCGTTGAAAGGTATCGTTTTAATATTTAAACAGTTTCTATGGGATGGAATCTGCTAATAGAGTTTCATTACTGTGATTTGGTGTGCACATTAAAAAAGGAAGGTGAACAAAGATTCGTAGACTGTATAGTGTGGAATGAAGCTGATGTGGCCCACGTATGTGTGGAATATAGCACAAAGACTAGCAATTTATAGGTTAAATGGGTGAAATATATATATAAATATATATACATACATATATATATATATATATATTAAGGGGAGAGCTTGGTGGCAATATTCCTACCCACATGACTGTTGTTGATACTAAAAGAAAATTTGTTCCATCAGGGATAAGTTTGCTATAGGATATGTAAATAAAAGATGGATAACACAAAATGAGAGGTAATTAGATAATAGTGGATATAAATAGAGAATGAGATGCTTGGAGGAATTGAACTGAGGCAGATAGATATGGAATAAAGCAAATATTCCAAAACATAGCTTCATTTGTTGGCTGCACTGCACTTAAGAATGCTCACTAAAATAAACAGTGTTTCGATTAAGAATTAGTCAAGACATTAACTGCCCGATATGTGGAGGAAGTACAGATTCTATTGAGCATTTGTTCTTTGAGAGCCAATTTTCAAAATCTTGTCTGCAAAGGATATTATGTTAGATTTAGAATTTTAATAATGATCAATAATCTTAAAGAAATCTTGACTAATGTTATATTGGTATATGCAGATTCCGGTGAGCAACAACATTGCTAAAGAAATGAAGATCCACTTAATGGTTGTGTATCTTGAACCATTACTTACATGGTAAATAAATCAGTCAGCCTAAAAAGAAGGAAATAAATCAACACTGATCAAGATTTTCAAGTGTGCAAATTGGAGCGAATCTCAGATAGCAAACAACCGTCAAGATTCAATAGAAGCTCAAGCCAAGAAAGACAACAACAATCCACCATGATTAAAGAAATCAACCAAGATCAGCCAGGAGTATCTCCAATCAAGGAAGCAATCCATAAGGAACGAGAAATGGATCTAGCCACCATCTCAAGCTAGATTCATGAGGCAACCCTTGGGTCTTTCTCTTAGAAGTACATGCCTCACAAAAGGAAAGGAATCCTGAAATTGTTCGCTCAATCCCAGAAATCATGGAAGCAGAAGAATTGCAAAGTTATAAAGGAAGAAGCAGAAGGTCATTGGAACGCACGCAACTACACAATCTATCTTCTAAACCTTTCTAGTTCTTAGTAAAAACACTGTATTCCTGAGTCTACAAGTGTCATAAAAGATAGGAAGAGATAGAAGAAAAACAAAGTTGTGTCAAAAGCTAATGTCGCTGAACATCGTTTGATGGTAAACGAACCAAAACCATCACCATTGTAATCCTTTTATTGAATATCTAAGAGATTTTGTTACCCAAGGGAAACTGGACGTAAGTACCTCACCAGTACAAAAACTTCTGTGTCTTGCTATATTTCAGTTTGCTTGGTTTATTTCCCTTCATACTGTTAACTGTGTAGAATCAAGTCGACTAAAGCTATATCTAGTCAACTAATTTTGAATCGACCACAATTCACCCCCCCCTTTGTACTCTCAATTGGTTTCAGGGCAAGGCTCACATATATTTCTTAACAGCTAGTGAGGAAAAGATCATGGAAACAAACACAGCCGTTAGTGCATTATTTCAAGAAGGAACCTCTCATGTACGGCCTCCAATTTTCAACAGACAACACTCTCACTGGAAAGTTCGTATGGAAACATACACTATGTCATATAACATTAAAGTTTGGCATGTGATCAATAAAGTGAATCTTCCAATTCCACCAAAGAAAGATGTGAATGGTCAAGTCATTGTATCAACTGATCCACTTGACTTAGATGATTATACTGATGAACAAGCTGTTGTCAAAACTGTGAATGCTAAAGCAAAAAATCTATTGTACAATGCTATCAGTGTTGAAGAGTTGCATTTAAAACAACTGTAGCTGAACCAGAAAATGGAGAAGAAGAGGAAGGAGGAGAACATGATGAAAACATACCCATGCTCTCCCTAGTTGTAACAAGCATGATGAGGAAAAACAAAAATAGCAGAAGAGGAAAATCAAACTTTCGAAAGGAATGACAAATAATGAAAATGATAAAAATAATGAAAGAGGCTACGAATGTGGAAAGCATGGACACATTCAAGCTGGTTGTCTCGAACTGAAGAAGAAGATTAGCAGGAACCTTCAAAAGAATAAATCCTTTGGAGCCTGGAGTGATGAAGAAGAATCTGACCATGAAGAAATTGCAAATATGTGTTTCATGGCCATAAAAGAAGACATCAATGAGGACCAAGGAAAGCTTGGGCTCATGGAAGACGAAGGAACAGATAATGAAGAAGATTCAGGTGAACTTGGTATTATGGAAGACGAGGGGACCAATGGGGTACGTATTCCTACATGTCCCAACTGTTATGAACTTCAAGAATTTGTTGATATTGCTTTTGCAGATATTGAAAGAGTTTTAAATGAACTAGAAAAATCCAAAGAGAAACGAAAGATCGGGCCTTGAAGCTGGAAGTTTGTGAAATTGAGCGTGACATACTTCAAGATGAAGTTAATGAACTTCAACTTCAATTGAATGGATCACAAAAATCCACAAGTCATAGTTATGTCCAATCAAATCTGACAATTCCTCATAATTCTTTGATTAGAAGTAGAAACTCCCATGTATGTTCTTATTGTGGTAAAAATGGTCACAACACTAACCAATGCAGGAACAGAATCAGAGCAGAAAGGATCTCTGAAAATCACAATAATCCATCATGTTTTTATTGTAGAAAACTTGGTCACACTTCTAACCGTTGCAAGTTCAAGGACAATAGGAGATGGGTTTGGTGACCTAAATCCTCTAGTCAAGATAATACTTAGAAAAATAACCATTTAGGACTAAAGAAGGCTTAGGTACCTAAAAACAAGTAATTTTGTTTTGTAAGAACACCACAAGAAAAATCGAAAAGGAAAATGGTATCTTAACAGCGCGTGTTCCAGACATATGACTTGTGACAAACAATATTCAAAATTGTTACCAAATTAGACGAAGGAATAGTTACCGTTGGAGATAAATCAAAAGAAAATATAATTGGAGTTGGAAAGGTCCCTCTCAGCTCAATATGTGATGTAGATGAAGTGTATCTAGTTGATGAACTTGGTTACAATCTTCTCAGCATTATTCAACTATGTGACAATGACTACGAGGTGCATTTCAAAAAACATGGTTGGTTTATTGAAGATGAATCGGGTAAAGTTATTCTCTCTAGAAATAGGGACAGAAATGTTTATACTATTAGTAACTTAGATAGTGTTGGTAACCAAATCTGTCTAGCTTCCACTCTTGATGATCCCTGGGTATGGAATAGAAAACTTGGTCATGTCAGCATGCATACTATTCATAAACTTTCTAAAGATGATCTTGTCATTGGTCTCCCAAACTAGATTTTCAAAAGATTAAATATGTGATGCATGTCAACTAGGAAAACAAACCAGATCTTCTTTTAAAGTAAAAAAATATTGTTTCTACTTCAAAACCTCTTCAACTTTTGCATATTGATCTCTTTGGGCCTACTAGAACTGCTAGTATAGGTGGTAGAAAATATGCTTTTGTTATAGTAGATGATTTTTGTAGATTCACCTGGGTTATTTTTTTAAGTCACAAGGATGAAGCATTAAGAAACTTTGAAGTCTTTTGCAAGAAAGTGCAGCGTGAAAAAGGCTACTATATTTCTTCCATAAGAAGTGATCATAGAGGAGAATTTGAAAGTAAAGCATTTGAGAACTTCTGCAATGATCAAGGGATTTCACAAAATTTCTCTTCCCTAAGATCGCCACAACAAAATGGAGTGGTAGAATGTAAAAACAAAATTCTACAAGACATGGCAAGAACCATGATTGTGGAAAGTTCTCTTCCACACCACTTCTAGATAGAAGTCATAAGTACAACATGTCATATCACCAACAGATGCCTTATTCGACCAATACTCAAGAAGACTCCTTATGAACTATGGAGAGGAAAAAGACCCAACATCAGTTACTTACATCATTTCGGCTGTAAGTGCTTTATTGACAATAATGGAAACGACAATCTTGTTAAGTTTGATCCAAAAAGAGATGAAGGTATTTTTCTTGGATACTCTCCCTCCAGCAGAGCATATAGAGTTTTTAATAAACGTATTTTATCCATTAAAGAATCCATACATGTTATTTTTGTGGATACTAACCCTCATTTGAAGAATGATCATCTTCCTGAAGATGAAGAAATTTCTATAGTACCAAAACCTATTGATACATGTGAAATTTCTTCTGAAGAAGTAACTGATCAGCAAGATCAATCGACTATGCATCTTTCAGAAAACTAGGAGTCCAATTTAATTACTCCAACAAACCCTGCTGAAAAGGATCCAGCGTTAGTTGTCCCAAATGAATGGAAGAGTGAACCTGGATATTCTCATAATTATATCATTGGAAATCCTCAGGAAGGAATGAACGCTAGAATATCTCTAAATAAGACATCAAATATTGCTCTCATATCCCAATTTTAACCAAAAGGTGGACGAAGCACTTGGAGACAAAAGCTGGATAACTGCAATGAAGGAGGAGCTTGATCAGTTTGATAAAAACAAGGTATGGGAACTTATCCGTAAGCCACCAATTGCATTTATTGTTGGAAAAAAATGGGTGTTTAGAAATAATTTGAACGAATCTGGACAAGTTGTGAGAAATAAAGCTAGACTAGTAGCACAAGGTTATTCACAACAAGAAGGAATTGATTATGAGGAAACCTTTGCCTTTGTTGCCAGGTTAGAATCTATTCACATTTTATTAGCTTATGCCACTCATAAGTGTTTCAGATTATTTCAAATGGATGTTAAAATTCCTTCTTGAATGGATTCATCTATGAGGAAGTTTTTGTTACGCAACCTCCAGGATTTGTAAATGAATCCTTCCCTAATCATGTCTACAAACTGTCCAAAGCATTGTATAGCCTAAAACAAGCTCCTAGAGCCTGGTATGAAAGGCTAAATTCATTTTTGGTTGAACACAGGTTCGACAGAGTTATTATTGATACTACTCTTTTCATCAAATGATCTTCACTAGGTAACTTAATCGTACAAAGTTATATAGATGACATTAGTTTTGGCAGTACCAACATTGTTTTGTGCAAGGATTTCTCTAACATTATGAAAGGATAATTTGAAATGAGCATGATGGGAGAATTAAATTTCTTCCTTGGAATTCAAATCAAGAAAGTTCAGAAAGGAATCTTCATCAGTCAAACAAAGTACACGAAGGAACTCATAAAAAAGTTTGGTATGTCAGCAAAGGCCATAGGAACTCCTATGAGTCCATCGACTATTTTCAATGAAGACAAAAACGGTAAGAGTGTTGATGAAATAATGTATCGAGGTATGATCGGGTCATTACTCTATATTACATCTAGTCGACCAGATATTATGCTCAGCGTCTGCAAATGTGCGAGATATCATTCAGCTCCTAAAGAGTCTCATTTGACTGCTGTTAAACATATCGTCAGATATTTGATATGGATAGTTGACTATGGTTATGGTATGAAAGTTTAGAAAATTTTGATCTCAAAGGATTTTCAGATGCAGATTTTGTAGGAGATTAACTTGATGGAAAAAGCACAAGTGGAACGTGCCAATTACTTAGAAATTCCTTTATATCTTGGCACAACAAGAAACAAAGTGTGTGGCCCTATCCACCACAGAGGCATAGTATTTGGAAGTAGGCAACTGCTGCAGACAAGTTTTGTGGATCATGCATCAATTGTTAGACTATGATTTATGCCTTAATTATGTTCCTATTATGTGTGACAATACTAGTGCAATTTTTTTATCAAAATACTCTGTGCATCATTCTAGGGATAAGAATATTGAGATCGAGTATCATTTTATACGTGATCATGTTGCTAAAGGAGATATTGTGTTAGAATTTGTTAATACTGAAAATCAGTTAGGGGATATTTTTACAAAAACTTTGCTTGAGGAAAGGTTTTGTTTCCTTCGAAACAAAATTGGTATTTGTAAAATTCCCTTATAACAGTGTTTATTGCTTTCTATAATTACTTCTACTTATTTCCATATATGTTTATGTTTTTGCCAAAAAAAATCTTTTAGTACCTGATTAATCTCTTCAGTCATTAATTGTGAACTGACGACTTGGTTTTGCCAAAGGTAAGTTTTCAGTTGCCTTTCATGCGTCTCTCAAAAATTGAGGCGTCCTTTCAAAAGTCTTTTTAACCCTTCTCCCTTGGTTATATCTCCCATTTTCTCAGAAACCAACCTATTTCTCTCCTCCTCTATTCCCAAAAGAAGCCACCGATTCAAGAAAACCAAAGATGATCATGTTGAATTCGAATCCACTGAAAGCACAGATCACTTACTCACTGAAGAAGATTCGAGTGGCTGTCAAGAAGACATCCTCATATCTCAAAAGAGGGCAGAAAAATGATCAATGTAGTCTATTCCCAATCCTCTCAGAAAAAGGGAAAAACTGAAAATGTGGAGTTTGGCCCTAGACAAGATGATTTTATATGGTCACGAGGAGAAGACTAGGTTTGTGGCTTTCAAAGGAAAATCAATTGCTTTTGGTCGCACTGTAAGTTTAAAGTCTATGCAAAACTCTCACTGTGATGTTCTGTCTATTTTTGAAACTCAGAAACTTGTCTCTCTGTTTGAAGTTGTTGGTGATACTATCTATGAAGAACCTGTGTGCATGTTTTATGCAAACCTTTTTGTAGATGAAAAAAACGATCTGGAAACAATGGTATTAGGAACTCGTATTATCTTTGACTCTTATCAGTTTGAAAAAATCTTTGCTACAAAGTATGTTGGTTACAATTTTTTTGTGCAACATTCCTGGCCAGATAATTTTGAAGTATCTTTTGATGAGGCTAAAAGTGTTTTGTCTGAAAACCCCCTTGATATAGGCCCTAAGAACTTGAAATTTGAGCATCATGTTCTAGCCCATATTATTGCAACCACTCAGATACCCCGTACTGGTTCTCTGAGTACTTTGTCTCTTAGAGATATTTTTGTTCTGTATTGTTTGGTAAATGGTAAAGCTATAAACTGGTTTGCCTAGGTGCGTCAATACATGCTTGAAATCATCAGTGATGTTTCCCCCTCTGCGAGTAGCATTCCATATGGTTTACTAGTCTCTCACATTCTGAAATTCATGAAAGTGGGTCTATCTCTCTATGCTCCAAAGACTATCTCCAACACTTCTGACAAAACTGCCTTTTCCATGATGATGAGGTATACCTTGATTGAGGGGACTTGGATTAATAATGACAAAGCACCAGAGGTCATCCCTTCTCAGAGTAATGGGGGACTCAAATCTGAAGCCAACAAATCCTCTTCTCTAGACCAGCTGATGCTGATTGTGCACAACATTGCAGGGATCAAGGAATTACTAACCTCCATGCTGGAGCAGGTGGACAAGATCAGAGAAGTAACCAAGGAAACGGGGGCAGCCGTGGCCAGACTTAGGATCACTCTTCAATCCACAAGGAAGCAAGGAATCAGAGACATGCTAGATGTCACTGAGAAGCTGACCAAAGTCACCAAGGACATTGATGCCTCTTATGAAAGCTTCTGCACCAAAGTGATCAACACCCTGAAATATTTCCTTGGAAGGAACTGAATGTTTGGAGATGCTTAAGATAATTTTTTTTGCCTTTTGTTTTGTGTGGTAGTTTAAAACTATCTCTTTTGGTTGTGTCTGGGGTGAGCACTAGTCGACTATGCTCATTATAACTGCTTAGTTGTACAAATTCGATGCCTGCTCATCTAGTACTATTTTCGCAAATAGTTTCTTTTGCTTTTTTAGATTTTAAAAGGGGGAGAAGAAAGAAAAAGAGTACATGTTGCAGGTGTACAAGATCAATGTTGCAGTTATACTATTTTAAAGCAACAACAACCTGCTTAAAGACAGGTGGTGCAACACCAGTCAGGGGAAGAAACACTTGAAAAGAAAAGGGAAGTTTCCATAAATTAGTCAAACTCTTTTTAGATTATTGTCATCATCAAAAAGGGGGAGATTGTTAGGTTAAGAGTTTTAATAATAATCAATAATCCTAAAAAAATCTTGACTAATGTTATATTGGTATATGCAAATTTCGGTGAGAAACAACATTGAGGAATGAAGATCCACTCATCGGCTATGTATTTTGAACCATTGGCTTACATGGTAAATAAATCAGGCGGCCTAAGAAGAAGGAAATCAATCAACACTGATCAAGATTTTCAAGTGTGCAAATTAGAGCAAATCTCGGACAACAAACAACCTTCAAGATTCAGTAGAAGCTCAAGCCAAGAAAGACAACAACAATCCTCCATGATTAAAACAATCAACCAAGATCAGCTAGGAGTATCTCCAATCAAGGAAGCAATCCATAAGGAACGAAAAATGAATCTAGCCACCATCTCAAGCTAGATTCATGAGGCAAACCTTGGGTCTTTCTCTTAGAAGTACTTGCCTCACCAAAGGAAAGGATTCCTGAAATTTCTCGCTCAATCCCAAAAATTTTGGAAGTAGAAGAATCACAAAGCTATAAAGGAAGAAGCAGAAGGTTATTGGACCGCACACAACTACACAATCTGTCTTCTAAACCTTTCCAGTTATTAGTACAAACACTGTATTCCTGAATCTACAAGTATCATAAAAGATAGGAAGAGATAGAACACAAAGAGAGTTGTGTCAAAAGGTATTGTCGTTGAAAATTGTTTGATGGTAAAGAACCAAAACAATCACCATTGTAATCCTTTTATTGAAGATCTAAGAGAACCCTTGTGCCCCAAGGGAAACTGGATGTAAGTACTTTATCAGTACCAAACCAGTATAAAAACTTTTGTGTCTTGCTATATTTCAGTTCCTTGGTTTATTTCCCTTTATACTGTTATTAACTGTGCATAATCTAATCGACTAAAGTTATATCTAGTCAACTTATTTTTAATCGACCACAATTCATCCTCTCTTGTACTTTCGTACTAAACTGGTTGAGGTTGTTGATGCGAGGCTAGAATTCATAGTTTAACATGTTATATGCCTTACATTTTATGTGCGTTAATGATAAAAACACATGTTTTATGTGCTTAATGGAGTTTATTTCATGTGTAGGTGAATTGGAGATGGAAACCGAGCTAAATGGATGCAAATACGTTGAAAATACGCTTAAGAGGCGAAGAGGGAACACCCTGGCCTTATCCAGGCGTTTGGCCCCTAAAGCCAGCAGCCCCTGGCGTTAGGGGGGCCTTAGAGCCCAAACTCCAGGCCTGCCTTGGCCTTAGGGAGGTGTTTGAGCCCAAACGCCCGGGTCCCTGGTTCCAGTCAATTCCGAGTTTTGACGAGTTTAAGTGTTTCCCGGTTGGAATAGAAGTCTCCTACATATTTAGGGTTTGTCCTAAACATATAAATAGACCCCAAAAATGCAACTTAGAGGGAATTCGAAGAGACGGACGGCAAGACATCAATTTGTACAGATTTTCTTCATT
>ML332558.1:0-15979 GCA_005239505.1 Nicotiana paniculata | reverse complement strand
TATTAGGGGCAGTTCAGTGGAAGATACGTTTTGTTCATCGGGTAGGATATCAACTTCATAGAGATAATCATATTTTTTAGACAAGGTTTTATATTGAGTAGGAGACATATTCATTTTTGCTAGGGAAGAGGATGATGGAAACGACTAAGACATATTTAGCAAACTGTTCCTCCCTTCCGAAAGGATGGGCTGGCTCTGATACCACTGTAGGATGAACAGAGCAAGAGACTCCAAGCAAGCAAACTATATCATATATACGAAAGTTTTCCTACAAAGGGCTGGCTATTGCCAAGCTACACTAACAGTTAATTTGCTTGTAGTCGCAACAGTTTTCCTACTAAAGGGGTTGGCTTCAACAACCCATAAGGGATGGCTTGCCAAGCTACACAACTCGGAAAACTGTTGTACTAAAATCAACCCAACTGTTAAAACTCAGAAAACATTCGTACTATAACAAGCTAACTTTCTTAGAGTATTCTTACTCTATTTTCATACATGGACCGGCCTTTCCATCCATTCGAAAGAAAGAACAAGAAGAAAATTCAAAATGAGCTCATATGTAGTATATCACAAAGGTTTAGAAAAGTTACAAGATAATCCTACAACTACTACAAGACCTCCTTTATATATGAGTAGGAGGTTATTACAAGACAAACCTGCATTAAATTAAACCTATCTTACATGGCAAACTTATCTACAAGTGGGTCCCTTTTTACATGTGAAGGACCTTAGGAAAAACCAACTAAAAACTCCTGAAAACATGTGACAGGGGTGAAATATACATGGTTTTGGCATGTGACAGGTTGTGGGAGCATGTGAAAATAGCGTGCTGCATGTGTTGAAGCATGTGGAGGCATGTGAAAACATGTGAAAGCATGTGAAAGTGGGCCCCAGCTGGTATGGAAGGATGTGAAATTTTGTCTTGGCATGGGTAGATGATTTTTAGGGTTTTTTGGTAGGTAATGTAGGATTATGGTGAGATTAACAAGGATTTAGATAATTGATCTTCCTGGTCTGTCTTCTAGGCATCTTTTCAGAGATCTTGTGTAGTAACACCTAGAATTTTTCGGTTTTTTCTCGGCATGTTCCTTCTCCTTTGGATTGTAGGATGTGGTCCGTAACCTTAATCTGGAGATGTCTTGCGTGATCTTCTCTCGGATTATTTCATACGGAGTTTGATATTCCTTTGCTGCTTCTCGGACTTTTTCCCAGTGAGGATGAGTGCTGGTATAATTCCAACTTGCCCAATCTTTTGGCCATATTTCTTTCGGGATGCACCTGTTTTGCTGGAAGATAACTCTCTGTGCTTCACTGTATTATTCTTCCATGGATGAAATGGACACGGGAAGTTTCCACCAGAATGACGACTCTGTTTGTGCCTGGACTTTTCCGTTAATAATCTTTATTGGCCTGTGAAACATGAATACCTTTGTATTGTAGGAATCATTGAAACATTTTATCCAATATCTTCTAGACTTGAACCATAATATAAACATTTTAAGAGCTGGTTCAATGTTGTCAAAATCTTTGAAGACATTGCACTTGAATTCCATGAAAATGTAGTACTTATGGCACATGTACCAGAAAAACCATAATAATTCTTGTGGAAAATCCTTCGCTTGAGCTATGAATATATGGCAGATAGGATATTCTGAATTGACCCCATATGGCTTGAGAATTGATCCTCCGTGTTTCCGGAAAACTTGAAGCTCTTAATAAGTCCTTCTTTCCATAATAATTGACGGATCAAAAGGATCCATGAGGTTGAACAACTCCGGTGGATGATCTGTTGGCTTCAATGGACTTGTTCCCGATATATTTGAGAACATGAAAATCTGATTGGTTAGGTTTTTCTTAGGCTTCAGCTTTGCCGAGGAAAATCTCCTTGAAAATTCTTCTGGTCGAGTTAGAAAGTCTGCGAGAATATTATCCTTTCCTTTGAGGTGCTTTACTTGGAACTTGTATGGAGAGAACCATTGAGCCCACCGGAGGATTTGCGGGTTGGGAATAATTTTTGCATTCAACTGGATCATCTTTGGGAAAGCCTTCATATCCATTTCTATCAGAAATTCTGTGTGAATCAGGAAAAAATTGAATTTCTTGATTCCATTTTTTACTGCAAGTATTTCCTTGAATGTTGAGTGATAATGTTGCTCCGCCTCTTTGAACCTTCCGCTGGCATATCCGCATATTTTTCTCTGGCCATCCTTTTCTTCAAATAGGACGGCACTCCAGTATTCATTGCTGGCATCAGTTTGCAGTATTTTCTTACCGTCTGAAGGGATGTAGAGGGACTTCACATTTTTTGAAATCTCCTTTATTTCCCTGACTGCTTCATCTTGCTTGTTTCCCCATGATGGAGCATTTTTCTTGAGCATGTCTGTAAGTGGAGAAATGCATGTAGAAATATTGGGTATGAAATCTCTCACATAATTTATTATACCCAAGAACTGTTGGATATGCTTTGTTGTGAAGCTGGTATCTGGAAATTTGAGCAGTTCTTANCTGAAAGCATGATTCCGTATTGTGTTATCAATGCCTCAAACTGACGAAGCAAAATGACATGTTCCTCCATTGTATTGCTGAATAACAAGATGTCATCAATGTAAACCAAAGAGGTATGGAGGATGGGCTGGAATATTTTTATCATGGATTTTTGGATTTTCCCAAGGCCTCTGACGCCGTGATCGCAAGTATTATCTCAGTATGTGGTAGAGAGGCTTCAGTATTGTTTGATCCAGGATCCACTTATTCATATGTTTCAGCTCTATTTTCTCCTTTTCTGTATGTTTCTCGTGAGTCCTTGGGATCTCCTATATATGTGTCCACTCCTGTGGGCGATTCTGTGGTGGTAGACCGGGTGTATCGGTCTTCCGTGATCACCTTCTGTGGGTTCGAGACCAGAGCTGACCTTTTATTGCTCGACATGGTTGATTTTAAGGTTATCCTAGGCATGGATTGGCTATGTCCTTATCATGTCGTGCTTGATTTCCATGCCAAGACAGTTACTTTAGCCATGCCCGAGTCACCTATGCTGGAGTGGAGGGGTCCTTCAGTTAGTGCGGCCAGCCAGGTTATTTAATTCTTGAAGGCTCGACATGTGGTCGAGAAGGGTTGTCTAGCCTATTTTGCTTATGTGCGGGAAACCACCGCCGAGTCTCTGATTATTGAGTCAGTGCCACTGGTTCGAGAGTTTGCGGATGTATTTCCTTCGGATCTTCCGGGCAGGCCTCCAGACCGTGATATTGACTTCTGCATTGATTTAGCTCCAGACACCCAGCCTATATCCATTCCTCCGTGCCGTATGGCTCCGAAAGAGTTGAAGAATTTGAAGGAGCAGCTTGAGGAGTTGTTAGCTAAGGGGTTCATCAGACCTAGTGTATCTCCATGGGGTGCTCCAGTTTTATTTGTGAAGAAGAAGGATGGGTCTATGCGGATGTGTATTGATTACCGCCAGTAAAACAAGGTTACCATTAAGAACAAGTATCCCTTGCTGCGCATCGATGATTTGTTTGACCAGTTGTAGGGTGCTCGTGTGTTTTCTAAGATTGATTTGCGATCAGGGTATCATCAGTTGAGGATTCGGGATTCAGATGTTCTGAAGACTGCTTTTCGTACGAGATATGTCCATTATGAGTTCCTGGTGATATCCTTTGGCTTCACTAATTCCCCAGCAGCATACATGGACTTGATGAATAAGGTGTTCAGGCTGTATATTTATTCCTTTGTCATTGTCTTCATTGATGACATCTTGATTTACTCACGTAGCCTGGGGGAGCACGAGCAGCATTTGAGAGTTGTGCTCCAGACTTTACGAGAACAGAAGCTATATGCTAAGTTCTCCAAGTGTGAGTTTGGTTGGATTCCGTGGAATTTTTGGGGCATGTGGTATCCGGAGAGGGTATCAAGGTTGATCCTCAGAAGATCGAGGTAGTTCATAGTTGGTTGCGTCCTACTTCAGCTACAGAGATCAAGAGCTTTTTGGGCCTAGTAGGCTATTATCGTCGATTTGTGGAGGGTTTCTCTTCTATTGCAGCTCCATTGACTAAATCGACTCAGAAGAATTCCCCATTTCGATGGTCTTACGGGTTTGAGGCGAGCTTTCAGAAGCTCAAGACAGCATTGACCTCAGCACCAGTTCTAGTAGTGCCTTCCGGTTCTGGGATGTACACAGTATATTGTGATGCTTCACGCGTTGTCTTGGGGTGTGTATTGATGCAGGACGGGAGAGTTATTGCTTATTCTTCACTCCAGCTGAAGGTTCATGAGATGAATTACCATGTGCACAATTTGGAGTTGGCGGCGATTGTTCACGCTCTTAAGATTTGGAGGCACTACTTGTATGGAGTGTCTTGTGAGGTTTATACAGAGCACCGTAGCATGCAACACTTGTTCAAGAAGAAGGATATTTATTTGAGGAAGCGCAGATGGCTTGAGTTGTTGAAAGATTTTGATATTACCATTCTTTATCACCCGGGTATGGCAAATGTGGTAGCATATGCTTTGAGCAAGAAGGCGGAGAGTATGGGCAGCTTGGCTTATATTGCAGCAGAGGAGAGACCTCTAGACTTGGACATTTAGTCCTTCGCCAATCTCCTAGTGAGGTTAGACATTTCAGAGCCTCGCCGAGTTTTTGCACATGTGGTTGCTCAATCTTCTCTACTGGGGGAGATCAAGGCTCGGCAATTCTATGATCCGTGCTTAGCAGAGCTTCGGGAGACAGTGGTTCAGGGCAGGGCCAAGGAGGCTACTATTGGCGAGGATAGTTCTGAGACTTCAGGGCCGCTTATGTGTTCCTAATGTTGATGGCCTGAGGGAGAGGATACTAAAAGAGGCACATAGTTCTCGGTATTCTATTCATCCTGGTGGAGGCGGATGAAGAAGGCATTGTGGAGTATGTGACAAGGTGTCTTAATTGCCAGCAGGTGAAGTATGATCACCAGAGGCCAGGAGGCCTACTTCAGCAAATGCCCATTCCTGAGTGGAAATGGGAGAGCATCGCTATGGACTTCGTGGTTGGGTTGCCTCGAACTTTGTGGAAATGGGTCATTGTGGATAGATTGACCAAATCGGCGCATTTCATTCCAGTAGCTACTACATATACTTCTGAGAGGTTGGCCTAGATCTACATTCGGGAGATAGTCCGGTTGCATGGTGTGCCGGTGTCCATTGTATTAGATCAAGGTCCTCAATTAACCTCGTACTTCTGGAGAGCATTGCATAGTGAGATGGGCACCCAGATAGAAATCAGCACACCATTTCACCCTCAGATTGATGGTACATCAGAGCGTACAAATCAGATATTAGAGGACATGCTCAGGGCATGTGTGATCGACTTCGATGGTCAGTGGGACAAGTTCTTGACTTTGGTCGAGTTTGCTTACAATAACAGTTATCGGTACAGCATCGAGATGGAACCATTTGAGGCTTTGTATGGTCGGCGATGTTGTTCTCCTATCTGGTGGTTTGAGCCTGGCGAGGCTAAGTTATATGGCACCGACCTGGTGAGGGATGCTTTGGAGAAAGTGAAGTTGATGCAGGAGAGGTTCCATATAGCACAGTCCAGACAGAAGAGTTACGTGGATCAGAGGGCACGTGAGGTATCATTTATGGAGAGAGATAGGGTCCTGTTGAAAGTCTCGCCTACGAAGGGTATTATGAGGTTTGGGAAGAAGGGAAAGTTGAGCCCGAGGTTTATAGGTCCATTCGAGGTGTTGAGGCGAGTTGGGGAGGTTGCTTATGAACTGGCCTTGCCTCCCAGTTTATCAGGAGTTCATCTAGTTTTTCATGTGTCCATGCTCTGGAGGTACCACGCCGACTTATCCCGCGTGGTTGATTTCAACACTATTCAGTTAAATGAAAAGTTGGGCTACGAAGAGGAGCCAGTTGCTATTATTGATAAGCAGGACCGCCAGTTGAGGTCCAATAGAGCTTCTGCCGTGAAGGTCCAGTGGAGGGGCCAACCATTGAGGAGGTGACCTGGGAGTCCGAGGAGGACATGCGGAGCTGATATCCACACATATTCAGCACTTCAGGTATGATTGTAGACCCGTTCGAGGACGAATGTTTGCTTAAGAGGTGGAGAATGTAACGACCCGACCGGTCATTTTGCGTTATAGGACCCTGTTCCCCTAAATGAAACTTCCATAGCGGCTTTTTATTATTTATGACTTGCGGGGACTGGTGGTCCGGGATTCGGAGGTGTTTAGAGGCCATAGGAACAAATGGTTCCTTAAGGTTGGCCTTTAAGGCCAAGTTTGACTTCGGTCAACATTTTGGGCAAACGACCTCGGAATCAAGTTTCGTCGGTTCTGCTAGCTTCGTGTGATGATTTTGGACCTGGGCGTATGCTCGGGATGGGTTTCTGATGACCCAGGAGCGTTTCGGCGCCCAATATAGAAATAAAAAGTTCCTTAAGTTCCTATTGTGGTTTTGGACGTGTTTTTGTGTTATCAAGGTGCGAACGGAATTTCGAAACCGGGAATAGTTCCGTTATGTCATTTATGACTTGCATGCAAAATTTGGTGTCATTTCAAGTAGTATAGGTCGGTTCGGCACGTTGTTAGCAAAGTCTAAAAAACTTAAAGTTCTTAAGTTTGGTTCTTGGGGTTTGAGGTGTGATTTTGAGTTTTAGCATTGTTTTGGGTGTTCCAAAGGTTCGATCAAGTCCGTATTTTTATTCGGGACTTGTTGGTATATTTGGACAAGGGCTCGAGTGGCCCAGGGGCCTCCGGGGCACCCAACGGGGCTAAAAACCAGCTAAAATAGCTGTTGGTGCACCTGATCTAGTGTGACCGCAAGTGCAGGACCGCTCCTGCGGTCCCAAGCATCGCAGTTGCGACCCCAGGTGAGGTCCCCCTTTCTTGCAGATGCGGACAAAAGTCCACAGGAGCGGAACCGCTAGTGCGGCCACCCCTCCGCAGGTGCGAACCCAGCCCTTCCCGTCCAGTTCCGCAGGTGCGTTCCCCGAGTCGCAGGTGCGGAATCCCCGTAGGCCAGGCAGTATATATTCTTTGAAACTCGGGATTTAACCCCCTTCATTAATTTTCCTCCACCATTAGAGTCTTGTGAACTTGGGGAGAGCACACCACAACCTAGATACTGTCAAGGTAAGTTAATTCCACTTCAACACTAGTTTAATTCATGATCTTCTAGCTAAATTAACTACTAAATCATTGAAAAGTCAAGAATTGGGTAGTAATTTAGGGTTCTTGGGAAATTGGAGAATTACCCATTTATTGGCATAAATTCAAGTAGAAATCATATATTAACGATCCTTAGGCTTCGGGTGAGCGATTCCTCCGTGAGTTTTCGGAATTCGAGTGTGCGGGCCCGGGGTTGGATTTTGGGAATTCTTCAAGATTGTTAAATTAGTTAATAAATATGATAATTTACTAGATTTGAGCATGCATTGATGTCATTGTACAATATTTGGCTGGTTGAGAGTCCTCGGGTTAGAGTTCGGAGTTCGGGCGCATCCTTGATCCGAGGGGTAGATTCGGCACGAGGTCAGTCTCTTTTCTAACCTTGTAAGAGGGAGTTGTCTCCCTAGGTGAATTAAATTCTATATGTGATAATTTGTGAGGGCTACGTACGTACAAAGTGACGATAGCCCGTACATAGCAGCTATTACTATTATGTCTGCGTAGTTAGGCCCACATCATGCCTTGTGTTTTACCTGATATGAACTATATACGTAATTAATTGACGTTACATGTTTCTTATGTCCCCGATGTTATGAAATTTAAGAAAAAGTTGTAAGAAATTGTTCACAGAAAAGTATTCTCTTTTAAAAAGGAATAATGTATGTGCATGTGACCACTTCGCAATTTACATTCCGCGAGCGGAGTATGATTTCCCCCACTCTTATGGGAGCGGGCTGTACGCCATGATGGATTGAGAGATGCACGTTTGGTACGGGTCGTTCGATCTTCGGCAGTGCATATAGAGGGATTGAGAGATGCACTTTTGGTACAGGTCGTTCGATCGTCGGTAGTGCATAGAGAGGTTGAGAGATGCACTTTTGGTACGGGCCGTTCAATCCTCGGCAGTGCATAGATGTGAGTACTTTGAGGAGAGGTACACTTTTGGTACGGGCCATTCGATCCTCGGCAGTGCATAGAGAGGTTGAGAGATGCACTTTTGGTACGGGCCGTTCAATCCTCGGCAGTGCATAGATGTGAGTACTTTGAGGAGAGGTACACTTTTGGTACGGGCCATTCGATCCTTGGCAGTGCACGGGCTTGACTATCTTATGACTCCGGCCGGTTGTCCTTACCCTGCATGCATATGATTTATTTGTTACTAAATTCATGGATATTGATCTGGCAGATATTTCGGGAAAAAGTGAAGTGCTAATTGTTTTATTTATTCCCAGTATTCTTCCTAGATTTCAGTATCTTACATATATACTTGTTGCTTCACTGTCTTTACATGCCTACTGTCTCCATTACATCCTATTAAATTATACTGTTGGACCTTAGTGAGTGTCATGTCGACCTCTCGTCACTATCTCTTCGAGGTTAGGCGGGATATTCACTGGGTACATATATATGTATGTATCATGCTGCACTTGTGTACTAAATTGTACAGGTTCTGAGGCTGGTGCTTCTGGTTATCCGGCCGGAGCTTGAAATATATTCTGGACCTAACTCTACGATG
This sequence comes from Nicotiana paniculata, assembly GCA_005239505.1. Classification (NCBI taxonomy): domain Eukaryota; kingdom Viridiplantae; phylum Streptophyta; class Magnoliopsida; order Solanales; family Solanaceae; genus Nicotiana; species Nicotiana paniculata. The sequence goes on along the minus strand of ML332558.1, from coordinate 7,318 downwards.
AGCTGCATCCCTTGACGATTCTCAGCAGTGCTATGGAGTTATCTTTTGTTTATTTTTGTCTACTTATCTCAGACAGTAGTACAGTTTGTATCATCTTTTGTATATTCTACTAGTTCGCCTGTTGACTTGTGACACTAGTTCCTGGCACGCACATAGTATACTCTTTATTTTGAGACTGTATATATTGGATCATGATCATTGTGGCTGTATTTACTTAAGTTGGTTAATGTTTCCTATTTTATTTAAATGATCTAAGTTTAAAATTTTGGGAATATGTGGGGTTGGTATGTTAAATAAGGATAATCTCACTAGTAAACAATTGTTGGCTTGCCTGACGACGGTGTTGGGCGCCATCACGACCTGTGTTGGATTTTGGGTGGTGACATCATATCTTGCCAATACCTTGTCTAAGTTGTCCAAGCACTCATCAAAAGAATTCCCCACCATATAAAAATCATCCATGAAGACCTCAAGAAAGTCCTCCACTATATCGTTGAAGATGGACATCATATACCGTTAAAAAGTCGTCGGTGCATTACATAACCTAAATGGCATCCGCGAGACTGCGGAAGTACCATAGGGACAAGTGAAAGTAGTCATCTCTTGGTCCTCAAGTGCAATAAGAATTTGATTGTAGCTGTAATATCCATCGAGGAAGCAATAAAAAACACGTCCGACAAACCTATCAACCATTTGATCAAGAAATGGAAGTGGGAAATGATCTTTCCGAGTGACTTTGTTGAGCTTCCTATAGACCATGCACACACTCCACCCGGTGACCGTTCTTGTAGGGATAAACTCATTCTTGTCATTTGTTACCAGAGTCATGCCCCCTTTCTTTGGGGACACATTTCACCGGGGAGGTCCACGAGCTATCGGAAATGGGGTAAACAACCCCGGCATCCAACCATTTTATTAACCCCTTCTTCACCACCTCTTACATCGACTTCATTTAATATTCTTTGATGTTTAGTGAAGGGCTTGGCATCCTCCTTCAAAATAGTCTTGTGCATGCAAAAGGCGGGGCTTGTACCCCGAATATCCGCCAATGTCCATATTATAGCTTTCTTCCTCTTTTGGATCACCGCCAAAGTAGAATCTACCTGCACGTTAGTCAAGAAAGAGGAAAGAATAACAGGTAAAGTATAACATGGGCCGAGAAACTCATACCTAAGATGTAGAGGCAATAGTTTTTACTCCAAAGTGGGAGGCTCCTTGATTGAGGGCTTTGTTAGAGGAGTCTTCCGGTTCTCAAGATCTAAGGACGGTTTTTGGGGTTCATAAATGTCGACCACATCCCTTGCAATGCAATTACATATTCACATAACCGTCCTTCTCATCATCATCATGATTAAGCAATATGTCTTCCAAGGTATCATCAACATTCATCACAGCACTAACATCATCCACAATCACTTCAGTCACTAAGTCCACAAATGAACAAATTACATTGCTATTCGGTTGCGTCATAGATTTGCACACATGGAAAACCACTTTTTCATCGCCCACCGGAAGGTGAGGTCACCAGCTTCCATATCAACTAGAGACTTCCCCGTAGCAAGGAAAGGTCTACCCAAAATAATAGGCACCTCATAATCAACCTCACAATCAAGAATCACAAAGTCCACCGGAAGGATTAACTTATCAACACGAACTAACACATTATCAATAATACCCAATGGTCTCTTCATAGTCCGATCTTCCATTTGCAACCTCATAGATGTGGGTCTTGGTTTCCCAATTCCTAAGGTTTTGAACATAGAGTAGGGCATCAAGTTGACACTTGCCCCTAAATCACATAGCAATTTGGCAAAGTCGGCGCTCCCAATTGTGGAAGGGATTATGAAAGCATCAGGATCTTCCAATTTCGGAGCCATTGAGTGCACAATATCACTTTATGTGTCATATTGATAGTCTCAAAATTCATTGATCTTTTCTTTGTTACCAAATCCTTCATAAACTTTTCATAACCGGGAATTTGTTCTAACACCTCAACCAATGGCACATTAAGGGATAAGCTCTTCATCATGTCAATAAACTTCTTGAATTGGTTCTCACTATTTTGCTTTGTGGGCCTTTGAGGGTATGGAGGAGGAGGCCTTGGTATTGGTGCATTGGCCTTTGGCACTCCCGATTTCGGTATGTCTATCACGTGTTCCCTAGATGGGTTCACTTCTTCTTATGTCTCCCCCACTTTCTCATCAATATCAATTCTCACTTCTTCATTAGCTTGAACCACATTTCTTGGCATTTCATCTTCTTGAATCACCACATCATCATCCACAACAATTCTTTGGTTTGAGGTTATTTCCTCCCCACCTTTTCCATTCCGTGTGGTTACGGTCATCGCATGTCCCGTATTTTTTCCACACTTCAGGTTAAGCATCGTATCAATGGGTAGTGCCCCCTTAGGACGAGTGTTTAAAGCTTGTAAAATTTTCCCTAATTGAACCTCAAAATTTTGGATTGAAGTGTTTTGAGAGGCTAGTTGAGCATCGTAGTCGGCATTTTTCTCCATCATCTGTTTGAACATATTTTCAATTTGTCCCATCTCATTATTGGACGAAATAGAACCATGGGACGGATAGCGAGGCGTGTTGCTTGGTTTTTGGTACATCGGGGGCCTTTGAAAGCCCGATCCCCGATTCCCTTGGTTATTATTGTTCCAACCCCCTTGGTTGTTGCCTCCAAATTATCCTTGATTGTTTCCACCCCAATTGCTTTTATTGCCTTTATTATTCCAATTGCCTTGATTATTTTTATTGTTCCAATTGCTTTGATTGTTGTTACCACCACTCCAATTTCCTTGGTGGTTTTGATTGTTCCAATTTTCTTGGTTCCCTTGAGAACGCCATTGTTGTTGATTCGGGCCTTGAGAATTATTCCTTTGCCCTTGGTAGTTGACATATTGCACTTCTTATTTTGTCTCATTGTATGAATCACCTTGTTCATACCCACTATCATCTTGCACAAATTGTTCCGGACGGTTTTGCACTTGTTGATCTTTTTGTCGGTCGCTTGTTCATCATCATATTGATACCTTCCATTGCATTCACTTACTTAGGACCTTGAACTTATTGAAGTTGGGCTTTGGCCAACTGATTCATTGTGGTCGTCAACTCGGCATTTTCTTGCCCATGATCATGCAATTCCTTATGGAAGTGAATCACATTTCAGTCACCTTGAGAAACATTAGCTCTACTTTGCCATGCCGATGAAGTATTTTCCATTTAATCCAAAATTTCACATGCTTCGGCATATGGCGTTGTCATGAATTTCCCACCGGCCAGTTGATTTACCTCGCATTAATTTGTCGTGTTGACCCCCCTATAGAAGGTTTGTTGTATCATGGCCTCAGTCATATCGTTATTCGAGCACTCCTTAACTATGGTACGATATCTCTCCCAAATCTCGTGCAAGGGCTCATTGGGTTCTTGCTTGGACGCAAAAATCTCATCCCGAAGTGTAGCCATATGCCTCGGAGAAAAGAATTTGGCATTGAATTTTTCCACCAACTCATCCCATGTATGGATGGAATGGTTGGGAAATCTTTCTAAACAATCTAGTGTCTTTCCTCGTAGATAGAAGGGAACATAGCCTCAACCTCAGCGCATCCTCGAAAACATTGGTATGTTTGCTCCCCCAACAAGTATCCACAAACCCTTTAAGGTGCTTGTATGCATTTTGACTCAGATCCCCGGTGAACAATCCCCGTTGCTCAAGCAATGTAAGCAACACATTGGTAATTTGGAAGTTGCCCACCCTAATGCACGGCGGGACTATGGAACTTGCTTAACACTCGTTTGGCAACACCTGGTGTGCATTTGCTCTTGGTGTAGGTGGGGGAGGGACGGGAATATTATCATGAGGTGGTCGGCCTCGCCTATTTGCTTGAGGTTCGAGATGAACCTCATCACCTTGATCATCGTCCACTTCCTCCCCCATTGGAAAATTCCCGAGAGGATCATTGTTGACAGTCATATTTGTACCTATAATCAATTCACAAGAAAAACTAGTAGCCCTAAAGGAAAATAAGACAAGTCACACAAGATACTAAATATATAGCTAAATGCGTTTTTAGCTCCCCGGCAACAACGCCAAAAATTGACGTCGCCCAAACTCACACCACTAATTGGGATTGTGAGGCGTTCGATGCAATTATAAATACCCAACGCGAGTGGGGGTCAATTCCACAGAGATCTTTGTGTGGGATTAGGTATATATCTAATCTAGTGTATGACGTGCCCAAGATTGCATTTCCACATATTCAGTTGTTTCTTTTCTACTTCTAGTTTGTATGCTAATGCTAGTAATTGTAAAGCTAAGAGACAATGTTTTTGGTTTTGGTTGTTTTTCAAGTTATAAAAGATCTAGGGTTCCGACTTTCTCCTAGTTGGTTACCTAATGAATTTATATCTTTAGGGCATGGTTGGTTGATCGGGATACAATATAGCAATCACACGCAATTACTCACTCTATGCCTCACGGTAGTTTGATTTATTTTGCGCAATTTGTCTTTCTCAAGTCCAAATGGGTATTTCACGAAACAAGTGATATATGCTCAAGTCGGGTCTCACTATCTCTACATTCGACCCTTTAATTGGGGCTATCAATTTCTTGAGTTCACCGCAATTTCTTCTTAGCAATGTTTTCCAAGACTTAGTCTCCCTTTCTCAAGTAGAGACTAAGTCAATTTGGCATGAATCAATGTTTGCAACCATTAGTTCTTGAATTCAAGAAAGAACTAGGCTACATATCATATACCCAATCATAAATAAGCCCTAAACCAATCACTCATTAAGTACCCATACTAGGGTTGGGTCACAACCCTAGCTAAGGGTTTAGCTACTCATAGAAAATGAAGAAATTAAAGAATAAACTAAGATAAAAATCATAATAGATGATTAAGAGAAGAAAATCTAATGTTAAAATGTTAAACTATTACAAAGTTGCCCAATATAGTAAGGAAAAACAGTTGTCTATTCTTAGGTGCACAAAACTTAACCTAAAAATGACAAAAAGATCTATTTATACCCAGCTAAAATTATCTGACAAAATTACCCCTATGGAGGTTGTGTGACCGCACAATTCTTTGTGTAGTCCGCATTTTGAGGCTGTCCTAACAGGGTGGCTTTCTGCGATCGCATAAATTTGGGATGCAGCCGCACTTCATTTAATTGTGTGGACCGCACATTTATGAGTCCGGTCGCACTTTGAGTTTCTACGGCGTCCACACAATAATAGTGTGGTCCGTACAACTTCAGGCCTCCCAAAACACAAGTCTCTGAATCTTGTCCTCAGCGGAAGCACAATAATTGTGCGATCCACATTTTGTGAAGGGATTCTGTCAGTGACTCTTCAGAGTTTGCGGCCGCACACAGTATTATGCGGTCCACACTTTGGTCCTTTTTGTCTTGTATTGGTCCTTGTCCAATTTTTACTCCTTTTTGAGTTGATTTTCATTTCTTTGGCTCGTTTCCCAATATTCCTCCAAGAAAGCACATTTCACTAATTCTCGGGAATACCTTTAAGCATTTTCGAGCTAAAGTGTAAGTAAAACAGAGCAAATAAGCAATTAAAATCCTTACTTATCACATTCCTGAACCAGAAGGAAACACTAACACCGGTGCTGAAGTCAATGCGGTCTTGAAATTCATAAATCTCTCCTCGCAGTCATTGGACCATCGGAACGGAGCACCCGTCTGGGTCAATCTAGTCAAAAGTTCTGCAATAGATGAGAAGCCCTCCACAAAACGGCGATAATAACATGCCAACCCCAAGAAGCTCCTGATCTCAGTCGCCGTGGTGGGACGATACCACCTCTAAACTTCCTCGATCTTCTTAGGATCTACCTTAATACCCCTGCATGATAAAACATGCCCCAAGAATGCTACAGAATCTAAATAATAGAAATAGGAAGACAAAAGTGAAAAACTCGTAGAAGAACTCCCCACCTTGCTCCTATCGTGTCTCTGACTGCTTAGGTCCAAAGTGTGTCAAAAGTTCTCAAAATACCGTTTTTTCATGTATTACCAAGTAGGGTCGGGTCCAAACAATTATACCTTCTCCTATGCAAAAAAGGATACTTTTTCCCGATTAAAATGTGTGCGGCCGCGCACCTGGAAGGGTGCCCGCGCACTTGGCCGCGCACATTTCACACTTTCTGCCCCATTTGCGCGGTCGCACACTTTCCGCGAACTTTTCACCCTTTTCTGTTTGGAATTTTGACAAACATAAAACATGAAAGTTGTAGCCCTTTGAATTATATTTCCCAACCATATATTGTGGAGCCCAAATGGAGTTCTGATTGAAAGGTTATGTGCATTTTACTCGACAGTGCACAATATGCCTACTTGATTCTTCGTTAGTTCTTAACTATCGTCTGTTGATCCCCGAACACAATCCCGGCTTAATTCCTTGGGCTTTTACTCAGACTAAAAAGCTCCAAATCACTTTAATTCATTCCATAACATCTACATAGCTCAAAACCACTCCTACAAGGCATAAAACACATAATTAGTGCAAAACACTAGCGATTAAAGCTCAAACTCAATTAAAGTTTAGTAAGCGACTAAAATACGTAATTATATCTGATCATCAACACCCCACACTTAAATCATTACTCCTCCTCGAGTAATCAAAATACACTTTATATATACACGACATTTTTAAACAATTCTCCTAACTCACCACACCAAGAATACTTAAAATAGACTAAGCACAAAAGCGTAACATCTTCACCTAAATATTTGACTTACAAGTACCACGCATTATTCACAACTCACCCACTTACTCTAATATAGAGGTCACTGACATTACCTTTCCTTCATGAATCAAGTTCCCTCACACAACAAAAGAGAGTAGTTCCAACAATTAAAATTTAAGAAGACTTAGGAACTCAAGATAGAAAGAATTCACTCACTCTTAGAAATAACATTCATATGCCACAAAAGATGCACCATAGACTTGCCCGTAGTGTACTACTCTACTAATCGAGATCATTCAATCTAGGATCAAGTAGGACTTTGATGCGAGAATAAATTGCATAGTTTAACATGTGATATACCTTACATTTTATGCGCATTAATGATAAAAATACACTTGTTATGTGCTTAATGGAGTTTATTTCATGTGTAGGTGAATTGGAAATGGAAACGGAGCTAAAGGGATGCAAATACGTCGAAAATACGCAAAAGGAGACGCCCGGGCGATAGCCGGGCGTTTTTCCCCTAAAGCCTGGCCCCCCCGGCGTTAGGGGGGCGTTAGAGCCCAAACTCCCGGGGTCTCCAGTTTCGCCCAAGTCCGAGTTTGACGAGTT